>RJVU01001449.1:399492-440055 GCA_003731715.1 Anabarilius grahami | reverse complement strand
CCTTTTATTTTAATTTTTTTTTCTTTTTTTTATGTTTTATTTCTTATTTATTTATTTTATTTTTTTCCCTCTCCCTCTCTATCTGCTTTTTCTTTGCATTTCTTATATTCCTCAAAACCTTTGCTGTAAATTGTATTCATGGATTTACAAATTGAATTATAGGTATCAAAGTGGCCTTGTGGTGGTTGTGGTTTGTCACTTTCCCTCGGCTTAGAGTCATACCCCCCCCCTCGTAGTGCTGGCGGTATGACCAAAAATTTATATCACAGTATTTTTCAAAATTATATCGGTTTCACGGTATTTGTTTCCCTTATGCATGACCGGGCATTAACCACATTTTCTACAGATTGAGAGAGGAAATACTGCAGTAGATTGACAAGAATGCCCTGTTTTACTGTCATGATGAGTGAATATTGTAGAAAAATTCCACTAGAGTTAATACAGGTTTACAAAGCCCCACAAAATGATGCTGTGGGGAGACAACAACCAATAAAACACAGACCTGCAACACACTCATTACAGACACATGAATATTAAAATATGACCTTGGAGATAGAAAAAAAAAGAGTTGAGGGCACCTTAAGCATTTTAAAAATCTAACCCTATATAACAACAAACTGCCAAAACATTTAAACTGTACTGATATTTTCAGTACATTTAAGAGCACTACAGTCTCTGAACAAATGACACACGTAAGTTTAACACAGAAAGAATAAAGCAGTTACATTTTTCCCATTCTTCTTTGAATTGTCAGTCTATTTATTAACTTACATCGTCTTCTGTGTAGCAGAATAACCCATCGTGTCATCGCGGTCGTGAACAGACATAAAGTTCAGTGTCCTTTGCATAACGTTACATTTCATTTGAAGAAGACGTGATGAAATATGTGCGCATACACGCGGCTTGTTCATGTTTAGAGCACTACAGTATATGAAATAGGTCCATAAAAAAACACGCTTGCTCCGGTCTATATAATATGATCCATGTGGAGAACGTTGTGCGCTCTGCGCAGAAACCGCTCTATCTCGCGCGCCGCGTGTAGTTTGAATTTTCCGCTGTAATCAAGGGCTGACCCCGAAATTGCCCCCTATATCCTTAAATAGGGCATTATTTGAGGGGACAGCCATTTGTAGTGGTGTCCGAAACCATAGTGGACGTTATTGAGTGCACTCATTCAATCTCACATTGCACTGCAATAACGAGTGTACAGCCGATGTACACACAACGGCTGTCCGAATTCACTCACTCGTTTTCATTCAGTCTTTCAAGTGAACAATAAAAGTGGATAACGAAGGGAATAGTGAATGAGTCTTTAGGGCGTGATTTCGGACTTACCATTGGCTGTGATGCGATCTCAGCTGTGCTCTCACTACAGTGCAACAGTGAAACGGGGCGCTCTCAAACAGTGACGCTGGGCCGCGTTCTGAACGTTGGTTAAGCGACACATACCGGTATTGCGGTATCATCAAAATTCATATCATAAAAATAAATACCGGTGTTCGGTATGAACCGGTATACCGCCGAGCACTACTCCCCCGGTACTGTCTCACACTTGCCCCGAACAATTTTAATGCAACACACAAATCTAGGTAAGTAATGAAGAATACAAATAAACAATTAGTGTAGGGTAAGCGAAATGCTTATTTTAATGCACCTCACACAAGAGCAGGGAAAACAAACTGAACATATACATTTGTAAAAGAAAGAGAATTAGACAGGGTTGAACGGGGCATGTCCGTGTTGACAATCCAAGGAGGGAGTGTTTTTGACCTACATACCCAATGAGCCACAGATCAAGTATTTAAAGTTATTAACACATCTTCATTATTTAGAAACTATTAGAATTTATTATTATTATTTTGTACGTATCTCTCACCCCTCCCTTTCTTTTTTTTTTTTTTTTTTTTTCCTTTTTTTTTNACAGGGCATGGACGTGTTGACAATCCAAGGAGGGAGTGTTTTTGACCTACATACCCAATGAGCCACAGATCAAGTATTTAAAGTTATTAACACATCTTCATTATTTAGAAACTATTAGAATTTATTATTATTATTTCTCCCCTCCCTTTTTTTTTTTTTTGTTATGCATTGTTTATTTATTTATTTTTCTCCTCCCAACCTCTCTCTCTTCCATTATTACCAGCATCTCTACCCCCCCATCCCCTTTTTGTCACTGTGTCTGTGTAACGTGTCTCTCCATGTATATGTGCATATCTTGTTTGTGCATGATATGTAATATTGTCACCTGTTTCATTGTCTAGTCTTGTTATTTGTACAGATTTGTATGATATTATATATCACCATAACTGTAAATATGCACTATTTAAAAAAAATACAAATATATACAAATAAAATAATATTAATCAATTAAAAAAAGTTATGATATTACGCTGTAGCCACATTGGACCAGTGGTTCGGAAAATGGACGGATGGATGATTCAGCTGCAGGCTCCATCTTCTGGCGAGATATGGCAATTATCGTTATGTGTCAGACGTTGTAGCGAGCGGAACGTAAAACACATTCCCAGTCTGACACATCGACTTGTAGACAACCCTGTATAATTCAATCTTCCTCTTCTCTTCTACTTCCGAAACAGTTTCAGGTTCAAACATATATGGCTGGATTAAACCAAATTTTCCACGTTTAGTATTTACAACAGTTGGGTAGTCCGAGCTGGTGTGATTGAGTGGAGGCGGAGACCAATTTACAAATTCATGGTTCCACTACCAAATAAAGTTCCATTCAAGCCATTTTAAGGCATGAAAGAGTTATTTTTACAGGAAAAAAATGTTTAAATATGTCATTTTGATGATCAAAGGTGAGTTTTAAAGGGATAGTTCACCCAAAAATGAAAATTGTCATAATTTACTCACCCTCATGTTGTTTCTTTCTTTTGCTGAACAAAGAAGAAGATATTTTGAAGAATGTTGGTAACCAGACAGTTGTCGGAAGCCATTGACTTCCATAGTTTTTTTGGAAGTCAATGGCTTCTGTCATCTGCTTGAATACTGACATTCTTTAAAATATCTTCTTTTGTTTGAGGGTGAGTAAATCATGACATTTTTTCCTTATTTTTGGGTGAACTATCCCTTGAACTTACTGTTTAGAGACAAATAATTCTCATTTGAAAATTGAGCCAAAGCAATTGAGGAAAAACTGTATTGTAAAAAGATTGCGAAATAAAGTTTAAAATCTGTTTTAATCAAAATCCACCCTTGGGACATAGTGACTGAAATTGAACATACAACCATTAGGCTGTCTAATTTGAAAATGATTCAAATTCTGTATCAGTCATAAATGTGATCTCTTTGATTTACTGTATGTCTTGTTCACAGAATTCCCGACCCAACCATGGGGCATCAGAATGAAAGGAATAACACGAATAACTGCACCATCAGTGAATTCAAGCACACCGTCTACCCAATTGCCTATCTGTTCATCTTTTTCCTTGGGCTTGTTGGCAACCTCATGTCCCTGTTCTTCTTAATTTCCTCTTCGTTGAGAAGAAAAGCATCTTTTTCTCCAGTAAACATCCTCATGCTCAATCTCCTTCTATCTGATCTGATGATGGTGTGTTCTTTGCCCTTCCGAGCCACTTACTATCTCATGAAATCCAACTGGACCTTCGGAGACATCACCTGTCGGATTATGTCCTACGTCTTCTACATCAACATGTACGGCAGCGTCTTCTTCCTCGCGGTTCTGAGCATGGTTCGCTTCGTGGCCATCGTGAAGCCATTCGCATACGTGCGCTGGCAAAATTCTCGGAGAGCCTGGGCGATAAGCATCGTCATCTGGCTGATCGTGTCCCTGATGTCCATACCGCTTCTGGCAGCTGGAACTTGGAAAGAGTCTGGACAGATCAAATGCCTGGAACTGAACCATTCCAATTTGGAGACCATTATCAAGTTGAATCAAAGCGTCTTGTATTTAGGCTTTGTTATGCCCTTTGCGGTCATCTCGTTCTGTTACATTTTTGCAGCCTTCTATTTGCTAAAGCTCAAGAAGACCAGGCAGAATCAAAGATCTCAGTTGAATCACAAGAAGTCCTGTTCTCTCGTGATCATAGTTCTGCTGATTTTCCTCGCATGCTTTATGCCGTATCACATTGTCCGAACTCTGTTTTTGGAGGCGGAGATGAACATTAGAAACAAAGGTTTCATAGAGTCCTGCCATTATATTCAAAGCCTGAGAAAGGCAGCGGTCATCACACACTGTCTGGCTTCCGGAAACAGTTGCCTGGATCCGCTGCTTTTCTTTTTCGTTGGGGAAAACTTTATTAGCTTTTGGCGACAGCATACACCCAGAAGACAGAGTTGCATAATTGAACAGAATGTGAAAGTGTCGTAGAAGATAAACAGTGATACAGAGTGACAATTCAGACGGATACAGAGTGCTTGGAACCTGTCGGGACTTGAGAGGGAAATTCCTGGAAAAAAACTATATCTGTGTTGGATCTGTGGTCCCATGCTGGAAGAACTCGATTAACCTCCAGAAAGCCACAATATCCATGTTTCCATTAACTGAACTAACGTGAATATTGCATAAAACATTATAGTAGCGCATAAAGCAGTGTTTGTGTTCAAAAGAACAAAATAGGTAATTTACCAAATCCTTCTTAGGACAGACTTCAGCTCTGGAATTTTAGAATGACTAAAACAACATATTAGATGCACAATTTCCAACTCTTGCGAGACAAATAAGCAACTGCAGCTTCAAAAACAAGCCCAAAACAAGCCCAATATTATTATATTAATTATTATAATCAATATTATTTATTATAAATTATTTATTATCAATAAATGAGCCTGCAACATATTAAACTGAAACCACTCGGAGTTTGTAAAGCAAAAACACGTTATTTTACAAAAATCATCAAATTACAACAAAGCAGGAGGGTACGCACTATATCCTCCGATCAGCTGTGAACAGAATAGGTTTGGAGATGTAAAAGAAAAAGTGACGTGAAGGCCAATTATGGTAACCCATAGTCGGAATTTGTTACCTGCATTTAACCCATCCAAGTTAGTGCACACAAATTAGGTGCAGTGAGTAGTGAACACACACACACTGCAAACCGTTAAAAAGACAAGCACTAAGGGAGCGCTGTAATATAGCCACATATTTATAATAAAATTAATTCGAACCATGTGTATTAGTTTTTTGTTGTTTTTTATAACCTGTAATGATAAATATTGTGCCTTTCCTCCCTGCACCGTCCATGTTTCCTCTGTACATCTCTGTTGGTGCTGACAATGTTTGTAAAAATGTGTGTGCCATGTGTGGATGTAGCTCCAATGCTCCAGTGAAGTCCTGACAAAATTCAGCCTAAAAAGGAAAAGTTTTATCGAATTGTGATTGCAGTGGTTGTTTATTATTATTTTTAGAGGCATGTGACCATGCCAAGGAAATAGACTTCAACAACTTTCAATTGTCCTAGATGAGAAGATGAGAATTTACTACTCACCTGTGACCCAACGTGTATCCAAGATAATGTATAGAAATGAGCTCATTTGCGTAATGAACAGAATATCATGTTCAGATGGTAAAACGCTATCTGTACTGTTAAAACTCTTAAGAGGCTGGTGGTCTGAGGGCCTGGCATAAACAAATTTTGAAGGAGTGGTGCCGAAAAAAACTTTAGTTAGATATTCAACAAAACCTGTTGAAAATGTTTTAATTTTGGTGTTATTGATACTAAATGTGTCCTATTAAATCAATTAAATCCTCAAAATATTTTTACATAGTATTTTATGACTGAAGAAACACTTCATAGAATTCTTAGAATTTATGGAATGTCAAGCATCAACAACAAGGAAATCTCTAGGCTGAGGATCATGTGTACATACCCAAACTGAGTTTATCTTGGATCAGACAATCAAGCATACTTCTAGAGCTCTGTGTTCGTAGTTTACAAGTAGTTTATGATTCAGTGTAACATTAGGTGTTAGTTATTATTCTGTGGTTGTAGAATAATTCTGTAAAAATACAGTAAAAAAGTAAACAAATTTACAGAACAACTTGTACGTTTTACAACTGTAATTTACATAAATAAATAAATAAATAAACTAGTAAATCCAACAGTCATTTTCTGCTGAATTAGCAAGGCCACACTGCACATATACTGGCAAACACCATTATAAAACAGATGGTAAGGAGAAAGCTATATGAATCAAAGCTCATAACAGGCGGCTTTTCCACGAGCTGGGTTGAATAGTTTTATATGGAAGGTGCACTGTGTCATAAACACAAATACTAAACACCATCATGATAACACACAACACTAAAATAGTGCTATAAACATTAATTTAACAACTTATGATGTAACATAAAACTCTAATGTACATACACTGTAAAAAAGAACCTTAAAAAGTTACCTGGTTGCCTCAGAAATTTAAGTTAATTGAAATTAAAAATTTGAGTTAATACAATGAAGGGGATTGGTTTAATCAACAAAAACTCAAAGTATTATGTTATTTGAACCACATTAAAGGATTAGTTCACTTTAATGCTTTACTCACCCTCAGGCCAGGTGTAAATGACTTTCTTCTTTCAGACAAACACAATCAGAGTTATATTAATAATCACACTGATGCTCCAAAGCTTTNGATTTTTTGAAGGAGGTGGGAATCACCGATGTAGCAAGAGACTCATTAAAAATGGATGTAAACAAACCAGCAAGCTGATCAGCGCAGGACCGCAGAATACGGCCGGAAATCCCATCAGGTCCGGCTGCTTTCCTGACGTTCACTCGCTTTAGAGCCCTCCTAACCTCGTCCTCCGACACGGTGATCACATGATCATCGATGTACTCCAAATGGCTCTGGGGGTTAATAAAGGCCTTCTGAAGCGAAGCGATGTGTTTAAGAAAAATATTGAACACGTTATAAAGTAAAAATTTTAGCCAGACCACCTTCCGTATTCACTGACATCGCATCAGTTATTCTTGTTTCATAAGTTGATTACAGAATGTTGTAATAAATCAAGAAAATATTTTTTTACAGTGTGATAACCAAAAACTAAGAAGATTGAAGAATCTATCTATATCTATCTATCTATCTATCTATCTATCTATCTATCTATCTATCTATCTATCTATCTATCTATCTATCTATCTATCTATCTATCAATCTATCTATCTATCTGTATACTGGATATGCTTATATGCATATAATGCTTCTGATACCTCAAGCAGAAGATCAGGACTGACTGGGTGTGTCTGTAGTCTGTGAAATCGAGTCATTTCTCCGGAGCAGCAGTCGTGTAGAGTCATGCCTTTTATGGCTTCATCTCTCCAGTCTTCCTGCTGAATAGGACTTAGCTTATATTTGTGGTAATTTGAATTTTTGGATTTAATTATTTTGGCAACTTCTTCACAGGTACGTGCATTAGATGTTTCAATGGACTATTGATAGTGAAGCATATACTGTAATTTTACCATATGTATTATTATAATTTGTTATAATGATATTGCTGTTAAAAATATCTCTTTGTAGGCAGACATGGCAAACCAGACAAATTATCAAAAAAAATTTTCCTTATGGGTCTTTGCTCAATAATATACAGTATATGTTCAAATGCTGTGTTTGGTGTTTTTTAAGGTCGCATTTAAGTGATCAAGACTTTGAATTAATCAGGCTTTTATCAATGACATCAACAGCTGTAAATGAAAAAAAAATCCTAACATCCCTTTGTTTGCATAAAATAATTTTTCTTTGCATGTCTGTACATATTTATCCAGTTTGTGTCATGGTTGAGTTCTTTGGGTTCCTGCGCTGAATTATGGTATTCTTACTCAAACTCAGTGCTTTTACCTTGGGCACTAAATACATTTTACTGCAGATATCAGATGTGCATTTTTCTATTTCTATTCTATTTCTATTTAACCTTGGATAATACCAGATTGTGTTATAAAATGAACATTTATTCAACTAAAGAATAGAGGATGGTTTTGACTGTTTAGTGTTTCAGTGATACAGAAATACAAGTAAGAAAATATTCCAATTATTTATTTATTTAGATTCCAATTATTTATTTATTTAGATATGTCCAACAGTGGACACAAATGATGATCTGCTACATTGCAAATGATGTTCTGCGTTCAGCAGTAATCTGTGGTGGAAATGACTGTGCGGAAATGACAATTTATAACATTTTGGAATAAAAAATGGCCAACTCCTTTGTTTTTCTTATGGTAAACTCTCATCATTCTATGTATCCTAAATACACGCATTTAAGCAATATTTTCATTTTTGTCATAATTTGACAAATACGTAATACGTTTTACAAGAAAATTCTAACATTTCATGTTTAATTCAGTGTTTTACTTTCAGATTCTTGTGAAGTGTACTAGCAATTTCTGAGGGAAAAAATGTTTCTTCACCATTTTATAGCTTCAATGGAAACTATGCAGAATATAAAATATTAGTGACATATAAAATTATATAAAATATAAGTGACATTTACCTTGATTTTTCATTATTTTCTTCACACATTACAACTCTTCACTGTCTTCATGATAAACAAGTACACAATCTTTGGTAAAACCTTTATTAAGAGCTAAATTGTTTGTGATGGAAATAATGTCACGACTGAGAGACAGTTTTTGAAAAATGTATGTAAATCATCTTCACATGGTAAATAATGAAATGGTATAGGCCTATGTTTATTTCAACCTTTGTTTAGATCATCATTTAAATATGAAATTCATACTGTATCATGGATTTTCATGTCAGGTCTGGGACAAGGGTAAAACAATAAATTCTATACACAGAACATATCAGAAAAAAATAAAATAAAATTAAAAACCCCTCTGCTTTCAAAGTTACAGTTCTCACAGTTGCTTTGGCTCAACAATCTCTATCCCTGTATGTCTTAAAGGGTTAGTTCACCCAAAAATGAAAATTCTGTCATTAATTACACATCCTCATGTCGTTCCACAGCCGTAAAACTTTCGTGCATCTTCGGAACACAAATTAAGATATTTTTCATAAAATCTGATTGCTCAGTGAGGCCTGCATTGCCAGCAAGATAATTAACACTTTCAAACGCCCAGAAAGCTACTAAAGACATATTTAAAACAGTTCATGTGACTACAGTGGTTCAACCTTAACGTGACGAGAACACTTTTTGTGCGCCAAAAAAACCAAAATAATGACTTTATTCAACAATATCTAGTGATGGGCGATTTCAAAACACTGTTTCATGAAGCTTCAGAGCTTCACAAATCTTTTATTTCGAATTAGTGGTTTGGAGCGTTACATTGGCTGAGGTTACAGTGACGGTTAGGTTTAGGGATCAGTGTTTTTTGTAGGCAATCGTCACTGTGATTAACATGACCAGTGAAATCTTTAGAATCGGCTCCAGGGAGGGATTTCTGCTGAACTGGTTTGGGGGGGAAATAAATAAATAAATAAAATCACATCAAAAACTGCAATTTGCTTAAACAATTAAGAAATTCAAATCTGGTGTGAACACGAAACTAAGGGACAGTATTATCTCAACAGGGCAAATTATCATGAGACCACAAACCTTTTAAAGTGTTGATGGGAAATGACAAAAAGTTCTGCGGGTGATTTACTGACAATGTGCAAACTAAAGTGGTGTAACGTGTAGGCAAGTATGGTGTCCCATACTCGGAATTTGTGCTCTGTATTTCACCCATCCAAGTGCACACACACAGCAGTGAGAACTGAACACACACACCCAAAGCAGTGGAAAGCTATTTTTGCTACGGCACCCGGGGAGCGATTGAGGGTTTGGTGCCTAAATGAAATTAAAGAACACAGACACAGATGTCACGTGCACTTCAGAATTACAATTTCCTGATCATTTACTCACCCCCATGTCATTCAAGATGTTTATGTCTTTCTTTCTTCAGTCAAAAAGAAATTATGGTTTCTGAGGAAAACATTCCAGGATTTTTCTCCATATAGTGGACTTCAACGGCATACAACGGGCTCTACATGATCCCAGACAAGGAATAAGGGTCTTATCTAGCAAAACGATCGGTCTTTTTCTCAAAAAAAAAACAGCATATACTTTTTAACCACAAATGCTCATCTTGCACAACGTCATGCGTGACCTTTCTAACATGATTATGTAATGTGTGGCGCATCGCAGAGCTAGAGCAAGACGAGCACTTGACGTGGTTAAAATGTTGTTTTATGTCTATGTGGTGTTGCATTAAGAAAAACTATGTGGAAATTCATCAGTCAACACCAATGCTGAGTATTTTCTCCTTAAAATGGCAGTGAACACACAAACATGTAACCAATCCCGTCAATGTGCGGGGCTTTTCTCCACTGACTTTCTATGATGGGGTGTCCAATCCTACTGGAGGGCTAACCTCCTGCACACTTTAGCTCCAACCTGTTCCAACACACTTGCTTGGAATTTTATAGTGCAGAGTCTTCAACCCTGCTGTCCTGAAAAATTTATTTCCAACCTGCTTCAGCACACCTGCCTGGGATTTTCAAGCAATCCAGAAGAGCTTAATAAACTGGTTCAGGTGTGTTTGATTAGGGTTGGAGCTAAACTCTGCAGTACAGTGGGTCCCCAGGAGCAGAGTTGAAGACTTCTGTTCTAGTGGCTCTGTTCGAAATAATTTACTATACTCTCATTCACAATTCCCTAAATTAATGCACTAATATAATTCACTTGAGGAAGTGAATGAAAATGCGTGAGCAAATTCGGACACTGAGTGTGCCGGAAGACTTTGTATAGTTTGTGGTTGCTGTTTAATAATCACTTGAAACTTAGCAAACTGGCAGCTCCAGTAGTAATGAAAATATTTATCTTGATCCCTGTTGTGGAAACTAGCATGTATAAACCTTAATTAAACAATTTAATAATCAATTAAAAAAAGTTATGATATTACGCTGTAGCCACATTGGACCAGCGGTTTGGAAAATGGATGGATGGATGATTCAGTTGCGGGCTCCATCTTCTGGCGAGTTATGGGAATTAATTCGGCGTGACGCGTGCAGTGCATTATGGGTATTCTCAAGCTGTTTGACTTGCAGTGGCGCTGCGCAGATGAATTGGTAAGATTCGAGAGTGATTCGAAAGCATATAGTGCTGTCTCTTTTGATATCATACACTGATCTGTCTGTACTACACCACAAGTCCAACACACCTGGTGAGCGTTCATCGGTTGTACGGTGCATTATGGGATTGAATGAGTGCACTTGATAACATCCATCATTTCAGACACCAGATGGCTGTCCCCTCAAATAGTGCCTTATTTAAGGGTATAGGTGGTGATTTTGAACACAGCCAGTGAGCCTGAAGACCTTGATTAGACTAATTTACATTTTCATGGTTCCTCATATACAAAATAAAGTTCCATTCAAGCTATTTTAAGGCATGAAAGAGTAATTTTCACAGGGATTTTTTTTTAAATGTGTCATTTTGATGATCATAGGTGAGTTTTAAAGGGATGGTTCACACAAAAATGAAAATTGTCATCATTTACGCACCCTCATGTTGTTCCAAACCTGTATGAGTTTCTTACTTTTGCTGAACAAAGAAGAAGATATTTTGAAGAATGTTGGACAGTTGTCGGAAGCCATTGACTTCCATAGTTTTTTTCTTCTTCTATGGAAGTCAATGGCTTCAGCCATCTGCCTGAATACCGATTTCCTTTAAAATATCTTCTTTTGTGTTCAACAGAAGAAAGAAACACATACAGGTTTGGAACAACATAAGGGTGAGTAAATGATGACATTTTTTCCTTATAATATTTGGGCGAACTATCCCTTCAACTTACTGTTTTGAGACAAATAATTCTCATTTGAAAATTGAGCCAAAGCAATTGAGGAAAACTGTATATGATAAAGGCATTGTAAAAAGATTGAAAAATAAAGTTTTCAAAATCCACCCTTGGGACATAGTGATTGAACTTGAACAAACAACCATTAGGCTGTCTAATTTGAAAATGATTCTGTATCAATCATAAATGTTATATCTTTGATTTACTGTATGTCTTGTTTACAGAACTCCCAACCCAACCATGGAGCATCTGAATGAAGGGAATAACACGAACTGCTCCATCAGTGAATTCAAGCACACCGTCTACCCAGTTGCCTATCTGTTCATCTTTTTCCTTGGGCTTGTTGGCAACCTCATGTCCCTGTTCTTCTTCATTTCCTCTTCGTTGAGAAGAAAAGCATCTTTTTCTCCAGTAAACATCCTCATGCTCAATCTTCTTCTATCTGATCTGATGATGGTGTGCTCTTTGCCCTTCCGAGCCGCTTACTATCTCATGAAATCCGACTGGGCCTTCGGAGACATCACCTGTCGGATCATGTCCTACGTCTTCTATATCAACATGTACGGCAGCGTCTACTTCCTCGTGGTTCTGAGCATGGTTCGCTTCGTGGCCATCGTGAAGCCGTTCGCATACGTGCGCTGGCAAAATTCTCGGAGAGCCTGGGCGATAAGCATCGTCATCTGGCTGATCGTGTCCCTGATGTCCATCCCGCTTCTGGCAGCTGGAACTTGGAAAGAGTCTGGACAGATCAAATGCCTCGATCTGAACCATTCTAATTTTGAGACCATTATCGTGTTGAATCGAGGCGTCTTGTTTTTAGGCTTCATTATGCCCTTCGCGGTCATCTCGGTCTGTTACATTTTTGCGGCCTTCTATTTGCTAAAGCTCAAGAAGACCAGGCAGAATCAAAGATCTCAGTTGAATCACAAGAAGTCCTGTTCCCTCGTGATCATAGTTCTGCTGATTTTCCTCGCATGCTTTATGCCGTATCACATCGTCCGAACTCTGTTTTTGGAGGCAGAGATGAATATTAAAAACAAAGGTTATGGAGAGTCCTGCCATTATATTCAAAGCCTGAGAAAGGCCGCGGTCATCACACACTGTCTGGCTTCAGGAAACAGTTGCCTGGATCCGCTGCTTTTCTTTTTCGTAGGGGAAAACTTTATTAGCTTTTGGCGACAGCATACACCCAGAAGACAGAGTTGTATAATTGAACAGAATGTGAAAGTGTCGTAGAAGATAAACAGTGATACAGAGTGACGATTCAGATGGATACAGAGTGCTTGGAACTTGTCGGGACTTGAGAGGGAAATTCCTGGAAAAAAACGATATCTGTGTTGGATCTGTGGTCCCATGCTGGAAGAACTCGATTAACCTCCAGAAAGCCACAATTTCCATGTTTCCATGAACTGAACTAATGTGAATATTGCATAAAACATTACAATAGTGAATAAAGCAGTGTTTGTGTTCAAAAGAACAAAATAGGTAATTTACCAAATGCAGGACAGACTTCGGCTCTGGAATTTCAGAATGAATAAAACAACATATTAGATGGTCTACTGGCTAGTTGATTGCAAATCACATGATCTGTGGAGGAACATGGAGGAATTTATTTGGAAAATGTGTTTTCATTGTAGTTTATGTGCAGGTCTTCTTATTGGATAATAAAATTATCCGCCTCAATTGAGCACTTTTTTAACATATATTTTGCGCATCTTGGTGTTTCCTTACAGCGTTTTTTATGCGAAATCCCAAAATTTGCACAAAATACATGGATGGTGAAGATTAAGGAGATCTCTTTAAAATATTTTGAGAAATACTTTAAAATATTTCTCAAATATTACTTAGAAATTTATAATATCAAAGTTGTTTCTCCTAGAGAGGAGTCTTCTGCTTTTCGTACGTTTCTCCTGAGGAAAAAGATGTTTTAGACAATGTCTCACAGTGTCTAAATTTTATTTTATTATCAACATCGGCTCATTTGTTTCTTTTTTTACAGATAGGTAATCCCAAATTCAGCCTATTAACTTTTGTTATATGGACAAAAACATTTCCTTTGTATTTCTGAGTGAACTATCAGCAAAAATCTCAGTGTTAAATTAACACTGCTGGTGTTTATATAAGTCCATATAAATCCACACGGACTTATATAAACACCAGCAGTGTTAAGGTGATATCAGTGAATTTTAGATCAAACATTTGAGTCAAAATCAATTTTTAAACAAAACAAAATTGTCCTGAGCTATAAAAAGACACTTAATACCCTTCTAGAAAACATACTTTAGTAATTTGTTGTATTTTTGTAAAGACCTACTTGACAGAAAGTGCTTACATGTATACAGATTTAGTACGGGTAATATCTTTCCTAGTCAAAAGACTTGATGTCTATCACTTATTGTTCATGTCATTATGTTGTAAATATTTCAAAGATTGTTGTTACTATCTATCTATCTATCTATCTATGTATCTATCTATCTATCTATCTATCTATCTATCTATCTATCTATCTATCTATCTATCTATCTATCTATCTATCTATCTATCTATCTATCCAATGTAACATAACTGTAAATAATACAAAACTGAACTCCTAAACTGATCTGCCTATTTGATGGAATTAATTAGTATTCTAATTATTTCTCATTATGTAGTGTCATTTATGATATGATTTTTTTTTACTACAACTGTTATAATTGTATTAAATTTATGAATTATATGTATCATAAATCTATGATTATTAAATAATTATAGCAGCATTTTGTGTATTTTATTTTGTAACTGATTACTGCACCTATGGTTCTTTTTTAATCCACCTGTGTTGTATTGCTTGATTGCCCCATGTTATAGAAATATTTCCAAATTACAATTGTTTACTTAACTACTATAAGGCTGGACTCACGCTGAATTTGGAGTCTGTCCATACATCAACAATATATGCTGCTGTGCAAATATCAAAGAAAATGTTATATCAGATATATCATATTTATAAATATTGTGTTACTGAAAAGTAAAAATATTTGAATGCAACATTTGTAATTTACAAAAGCAAAAAATTCACCAGTTAAACCAGCTGGTGGAAATGCTTATATATTAGCTGTAACACATCAGTGTTCTTTTATACATGAATCAGATAATTGCGCAACAAGTTTTTACTTTTGCATGCAAATCAACTCGAGGAAATTCTACGATTACTTTTACTCAAAACATTAGCTGCAGCCCCACCTGCAGGAAACTAGTCTATTTTTGAAGTGCTTACATTATTATTATTTTTCAGTCGTTTTGGTATATTTCTCCTTAACATTTGCAAACCAGTAAGTTTTCAATTTCTCGAAACAATTCGTACAAAGAGCACCACAAAATGGTATGCCTGCAAAAGCCTGTAACTTGCTCAAAATCTTTACAATGTATAGAAAATATACTTGACGCATTATGACAACTAGTTCAACCATTTTGCATTTAATGACTTATGCAAGACTATTCAGCAGGGAACCAGTATAGGCTAAATTTTGAGCAACATGACAAGCAATTGATAACGTAGGAAACAGCAGACAACTGTATCTACATAATCAATTGCATGGATGTGCCAAAGCATTTGCAGCTTGTTCAAAATAAATTGCTTTTATGATGTGCACAACTGACTAGATGATGTGAAGGCTGAACAAGTAGTTTTGAGAATTTCAGGTGAGATCTGAGAAATGTACCAAAGAGACTGAGAAAACGGCAATATTCATGAGGCAGATGTCAGAGGCACGCGTTTACACGACGACATGATGGCGCCCTCTGCCGGTTCACAGAAGCGGTCAACACACTGACAGTTGAACCGTTGAAGAAATGGTGCAGTTTTTACTTCATCTCACTCAAATATTTTTTTNGTTTTTTTTTTTTTTTTTGCCATATTTCAGCAAAACAGGTAGATCTGAAATAAATTGAATACTTTTTTTTAAAATTATTTTATTAATTTAATTTTTGTTTTTAAGCTTTTGTTTACCGACTTTTTCAAGGCAGCATAAATGCAATCCAATAATTTTCCATATAAGATAATATATATATATGAAAAAACACTTATTAAAATAACCCTTTTCTATTTGAATATGTTTTAACATATAGTAGTCAACATTTGAAGTGGATCAAAAAAGTTCATCAAAGTTGTCCTAAGACAACTTTAATGAAAGGTGCTGTTTGTACTGAGTTTTCAGCATCATTACTCCAGTATACAGTGTCATAATCCTTAATCAGTGTAATATGCTGATATGCTGCTCAAGAAACATTTATTATTATTATTATTATTATTATAAATGTTGAAAACAGTTGTGCTGCTTCATATTTTTGAAGAATTTTTTTTTTCAGGATTCTGTGATAAATATATTCACATGCGCCCACATAAAGACACTCTCAGGACATAAACTTGATTGCAAAATTCTATAGGATTTATTTAAAACAATAATTTATACACTTCTCAAATATAACTGGCTTTTTTGTGTGTGTTTGTGATGTGAAGTCTCTAATTGGCATCTTAACTTGTTTAGCTTCTATGGCAAGCCATTTTAGCTAAAATGTTCCCAACGTTACTTGTCTTAAAGGTGCAGTGAGTAATTTCTGAGAAACACTGTTGTACGGAGCCCCGCAGATGACATGCAGGAAAAAAATTGTATAGGCTAAATCGTGCGCACGCTTTTCTAAGTCATTCACTTGATTTATAAATCGATTTAGATGGCCCGACGGACCGACGAGCTCCGACGCCGATTCAACATGTGGAATCGGCCGAAAAAAAGCCGACGAGGACCAACTTCAGCCGACGGTACGTCGGCCGACTAAGTTTTCCACACCATTGGCTGAAGTTGGTCTTTGTCTGCTTTTTTTCAGCCGCTTTAACATGTTGAATCGGCGTCGGAGCTCGTCGGTCAGTCGGGCCATCTGATCATTCTGATTGGCTGTTCAGCTACTGCCACCTGCTGGTACGGAAAGGCATTTCTTCTTCTGCAGGCGCAGAACAGACGTGCTACTTGGCCGTCAGCTGTCGAGCGTCGGTTTGATGTGTCAGGGCAACTTTGGACCCAGACGCTGTTGACGTGAGCCAACCTCGCAGTCTGCTTTCGTCGCCATTAGTTCGTCAGCATCAGCTTGTTGTGTTCTGGGCTTGACACACACGTAGATTCATTGTCTGCTTTTACCTGACACTGGCGGTCTTTTCACAAACTTGTACATGAATCCTTTATTTTTTTTACCCTGCTTTACTCAATTATGATTCTTTAATCACGCCATCTAGTGGTTTGTTATTGCACAACAACAACCGCTACAACTGCTACGCTATAATATTGCAGTATTTATTATAAATGATTTATTCGTGCACATCTTTTTTTTTTCAATTCATGTGCCCTTGTAATAATTAATCAAAATAACTTCCCGTCCCTCTTGCAGCTCATTTCTTCTCTGATGACGTGTTTACTGTTGTGACTGAGATCACTCATAAGATCGACCAATAGCAAATCACAACCATTCAATCAATTCCCCATGGATGAAATCAAGTCCTACCCTGCATTTGTTCTTATTCAAGAAGGCGTTTGTACTTCACAATAGGAAAGAAAAGACTATCGCAACCTCAATTTCATACCAACTTTTAAACCCCCTGTTTTTGCACTGTTTTGTCTTTTAATTTAAACGACAATATTTGCTACTATACTGACGCTTCTAACAAGACTATGGATTATATTACCTTTTTTTTTATATAAACAATGGTTTTGGGCCTCATTTTCTCTCATTTTTTTTCTGACTGAGGTAAACTCACTGAAATGTTTACTTTTGACTAAAAATGGGACAGATTCTTGAAAAAATTTGAGAACATTTTGATTATTCTGTTGAAGTCTGATTAGTTTGATTTTCTCTTCTAGCATTGTTTCTGTTTTATTTGATCTATTTTTTTGTATTTTTAATCATATTTATAATTTTATGTATTTTATTAATCTTCAAATCTTCAAATATTTTCTGAGAGGATAAGTCTTATTGGTTGGAAACAAAGGTTCAGTCACTGACTACACATTTTCTAGAAATCATATTTACAGTGTTGTTGAAAGACAATAAATAAATAAAATTTTGTGTTAATTCTGTGTAAATTCTTGTATGAAGACAAAACCCTACATATTTAAAAGTGATTTTCTTTGTAGACATTTTTCATGATGAATCTAAAAATTAAACAAGATTAAACTTGCTTTACTGTTTGTTTGTTTTCTTTTACACTTACGAATATCATTATGAAAGTCTATTTTGTTAAAGTTAAATAAAAAAGAGATCCAGAAGCATTACATTTGTAAACTCACCGTGAGGGCTCCCCCTGTCGGAGGGGCTCTGATTACGCAACATGTGGCGCCATCTGTCGGTTACAATAAGTAACACTGAAACCTCTGTGTTTCAGTGTTACTTATTGTAACACTGACATTTCAGGTAGTCGGACATGTGAAATTTGAATTTCAAAAGTCATTTTCTAGTGCCATGACAAATAATTGTAATAGGCCTAGCCTATTTATAACAGAATACTGAAGTTAATATAACCAGATATAGATTTTACCCTCTATGGAGCCTTTATGTCAGTTTCGATTTTCCCCGTCAACAACACGTCTGAAACAAACAAACCAAAAACAAAACAAAAACCCACAAACATATATCGCATAACTAAGAGGAAAGGAATGAAATTCGACGCGGCTGTGATACGCATGCGCAGTGACGTGTGTGTACATTCTTGAGCGGAAAATGATGGCGATTATCCAGAAGCTTGAAGAGCCTGTGCTCGCTATGGATGGAGGTGACTGTGAAAACTAACAACACTTGCGGGGAAAAGTTGTTTGCTTTGGAAGTTCGTCATCTGTCTCGAGCCCTGGACATTTTCCGACGTTGGAAAAAGCGAGTGGACAAGGGTTGAGACTAAACTGGTGTAATATTCAAGTGTGAAAGAGCCACGTAGCTTATAGAGATCCAGATCACACACACACACTGGCCTACTGCTTTTAAAGCCTCCACACATACACATCAACCTGAAGAAGAGGAGTGATCGAGAGAATAAGATATAAAAAGCGGAACGAGCTGTTGGTGAGTCGATTCACATTTGCAAATGATTTGGATTTACTAAATGTGCATTTGCACTGCATATGTTTGCTAGACTGAATGTGTGTTTATTTACTCCACGCATATAGATTTGATTGCGTAAGAGATCTCCGCTTTTGATGTGCAATGATCAGTATATGGTTTAAAAGTCTATATGAAAGAAATAGAGTAGGGCCTGAAGTGCACACGTCAACGTCATCTGATCACAGAGCTGCAGATTAAATACTGCTGCAGTCACTATACTCACTCTGGCCGTGTCTCAAAAGCTACTGAGCTTTCTAGCTAGACTGCATGTTTGGGCAGCGTGGGCGCGTGCAGCAGGTTTGCTCTTCATAGTCTCGTTAAATATAAAAAAAAGTATTTCTGCGTTTACATATCTCTGATATCTAACAGTGTTCAGTTTGAACGTTCTTATGCATGTATGATGTTCTGAAAGTGTTCGGTTGGAGGGGCGCATGTGATGGTGAGCAAAATTGTTCAATTTAAACTTTCACTTTGCGCCTAAAATGTCCCAACATGTTTAGGTACAAAGTTCGAAGACATCTTTTAATAATAAAAAGTTGATTTCGAACGTTCTTGCGTTTCTGTTGCCGAAATCTTTATATGTGAACGTTCTATTCGGAGGTTAAATGTTAGGTTCGAACCCTGTGATGCACATAAATGTTCAGTTCGAACTCGTCTGTAGTCCCAAAAAAAGTTTTTATTTGAATTTCTAAAATGTTTATTAGAAAGTTGATGCCCAAAAATGTTTGTTTGATTCAAATGCTTGGAAGTACCCAACAACAACGTTTTCTAGATAGACAGCTCGCGAGGTTTTGAGACAGTCACACATTTTTGTTTTCATTGTGCTCCTCCAAGTTAAGTGATTGCATTTTTTTTTATAATCAGTTTTAGTAACAGTAAACTAGTTTCTCAATGGATACATTAAGACCTAAAAATCAGCCGTTAAGTTTAGGCACTATTGACAAAATTAATTTGTATTTATTTTTGAATTAATTGACTTATTATTGCTCTGAATTGTATGTAGTTTGGGCTTCTATTATTAAAGGTTAAGTGTGCATTTCTGCACCACTAGTCTCATCAAATTCAGAGTTAAAACAATTATTATTATTATTGTCTCCTTGTCCTCCATTGGTTGGACAAACAGACAGTCCCACCCCAAACGCATGCTGTTGGTTGGACTGATTGGGACGCTTAGTGCATTGCGGTGTTTTGAAAGTGCCACAGGATTCAGCTTATAAATGTTTCTTATAGTTCATTCTACATATTACACCAAGTTAGAAAGTATCTTGTAAAAAAAAAACAAAAAAAACAACACACTTTACCTTTAAAAATCTACTCAGTAAAGCTTCATTCCCTGTTATATTTCAGTTTACCACCAGATGCCAGAAATGTTCAGTAATTCCTTCCTGGCAATATTGTGCACCATCTACAATTAGTATTATTGTTTTTTAAAAAGGGTCATGATGACATGGATTTATTTAATGTATTTAAAAAAGAAATAATTTTAATATGTTCTTTGAAGTTTGATTATACTGTTAATAAAGTTTGCACAAGAAAACAGTTTTATAATATTCACAAAAAAGCTTATCTTTAGCCCTCATTCTGACCCTCTGTCTGAAATGATCCAATTTTAACGGGTGTCTTCCTTTAAGGCTTTTCAGTAAACGGCCACTGTTATGATTGGCTAATGTCTTTGTTTAGGAAACGGTATCAACGCCCAGTGCACACCTACTACCCACTTATATCTACAATGATATTATCCATATAAAACATTCATTTACAGCTGCTGTCTGATGCAGTACAGCTGGCTCATTTATCTTTCAATAAGTTTCTTTGCAACTCTTCATTACACTGTTCCTCGTTTACAAAACAATCTGCAGTCAAATGCTTCGAACAAACATGTTAGGTGTGTTCGACTTGAAGCGGCGCAGACTGATCATCAAAGTAAAGCACGAGAACGATTAGAGAGCAGACTAGTGGTCGACCGATATTGACTTTTTGATGGCCGATGCCAATATAAAGCATATATATATATAAAAATAGGGAGAGAGAGAGTTGTATTTGTTAACATTAGTTAATCCACTGTGAACTAACATGAACAAACAATGAACAGCTATATTTTTATTAACTAACTTTAACAAAGATTAATAAATACCGTAATAAATGTATTGCTTATTGTTAGTTCATGTTAGTTATTACATTATCTATTGTTAACAAATGAAAACTTATTGTAAAGTGTTACCTATTATTCTAACTCAATTAATAAATACAAATGTGTGAGTTTGACATAAAAGATGACACATTTAATAAGGTTTGAAAAATGCCTTTACAAAGGTAATAATAATAATCTTAATAATTCCCCGGCAAGTCGTTTTAAGGAGTCACAATGGGAAGGTTAGTTTCTGTTATTGATCAGAAGGTGCTCCTAAATTTGACTGTGCTCCTAAATTTTTAAAATTGAAATGTAAGTGTAGAGCCCAGATGCAAATGGGCTGTTTAAACAATTTGTTTTGTTGTCAGGAGTAGCTAAAGCATATGGAGTACTCTTGAAACCAAATGGGCATCCATTGTGGACAGCGTCAGTGATTTTAATAGTATATTTAGCTTTTGACACAATGCTTGTGTAGACAGGTGTCAGCTGTTAAGTAACTGAATGGCAGTCAGCGGGTCCTATGTTGCGAAAATGTAAAACTATCTGTCGATATCTCGATCTAGAGGCAGTCTTATGCAAATGTATATACCTGTGTGACGTCACAGATCCCACAATATCCAAATGAGATGTTTTTGGTGCTTGATAAAATAACTGCTATGTTTAATGAGGTGGATGTTTTAAGATAAGAAATTTGCAGAATGTTTTAATGGTACAAAGACCTCTTATATGTAAAAAAAGAAAAAAAAGAAATTTGATTTCTCATGTCATGACCCCTTTAATAAAGAAAATGGAGGTTTTATGATGAAGACAAAATGTCTTTGACATAACTAAAAAAAAAAAATGATTACATAATTCTAAAAGTTTCACTAGCTTTTAATTAATTTTCCTTCACAAATAACTTAAACCGAGGCTATTTTACAGCTTGAGTTTTCCGTCACTGCACTGCAGGACACTTGGTTATTTATGAATAGAGTCATGGCTAATAACTATGCAAACATCATTGCTTGTTTTAGCTCTTCATGCTGTGCTACATTTACTTTTGTTTTGAATGAGCCTGCACTTTCCCCTAAAATATTAGTGTCCTCCTCATTAACAGCTGCATGGTTATTTCATTCCCAAATGTCTCTTTATTTATTTGGAACATGCTTGCCTTTGTAATGGAATCTTAATTACATGCAACTTTAAAATCATGTTGTTCATTAAATTCCGCACAGCTTTAGTGCATGCATGCTTCCTTTTTCAGCTGTCAATCACAGTGTGTATGTCATGCATCAGTGCTTAGATACAGATCTGTGATCCATCACAGCATAGAGCAAACTTGTTTTTCTTTTATCTTGGACACTGTGTGTATAAAATCTGGATTCTGAGGAAATGTAGATATTTTTAGGGCCCAGCACCGATGGTGTGATGACTCAATTGTGATTGCTTGGCCAATTCTTCTTCTTCTCTGAAATGAATCGCATTTTTGAAGGCCTAAACATGCTCGAAAACTCATGAAACTTTGCACGTGTCAGAAGTGTTGAAAATGTAAGTCTGATGTGGGTTTCAGATTTAGGTGTGGCAAAATGGCTCGATAGCAGCACCTAAAATATTTAAATTAAGCACCCTTCACGCTATGTTTCAGGTATGAAGTTTGAAATTCGGTAGACACATATAACACCCCAATACCTACAAAAAAGTCCCTGGGAGCAAAATCTGAAAACCCAACAGGGTGGAAGTGAGATATTTTGAGTTTTCTCTGCAAAATTTTTGCAGTTTTTGCCATTTCCAGACGATGTACTTTAACAAACTCCTCCTAGAGCTTTAATCAAATCAACATCATATTTGGTAAGTCTAATCTAAAGGCCTTTGCGACGTTAAATTGCAAAGATCTTGTTTTTTTTGAACGCCGTGTCTGTGGTGGCCTGATGTCTGATGTTTCGCCATGAAACAGAAAGCTGTTGTAAGTCAGGCATACAATGTCCGATCTGCCCAAACTTCACAATTTATTAAAGTCCTGACCTGGAGACATCTACATGCCAATGTTCAGTTAGTCATAGCGCCACCTGGTGGCAACAGGAAATGGCATGCTTTGTACTGTAATTCACTCCCTGAAACACATTTCATTATGCCACAAAGTACCAAACATGCTAGAAACACATTAAATCATGCAACACTTGGCTAGGTGCTAATGTATGCAATTAACGCCATGAAAAAGGAAGTTATTGTAACTCGGGCATGACATACATTTGCCCTGTCCAAATACCCACACTTGCGGTCTTTGCACTTGACCACTTGTCTACTTGCATGACGTATTTCCTGTATTTGGCTCAAGTGTTCAAGTAGGCGTGAAGATCACAAGTGGTGTATAGAACTTTTGATTACCCGATTGGACACATTTATAGTGTTTCTAAAAAATGCAAGTGTTTACAGAGTTTTTTTATTTTTTTTATTATTATTTCAATGCTTTACATTTTAAAATAAACTTCTAAATGTCTGTTCAGTGGTCGCTATGTAACTAACAGAAGACAAAATATAAAAATTGTGGTGTCTCTAATTAAGTTATAAAACGCAGTTGCAAATGTTGCACAAAATACACATAGCCTACTCATCTTTGCACCAATAAAATGTGCAACACTTTGTTTTACTACCAAATTTTTTTTATCTAATTAATTTAACTTTGAATTTAACGTTTTCATTGACATCTCATGATTTCGGTGCACGTGAGTTCCTGAACATAATGCATGATGGGATACGCTTAGCCTCGAATACTGATCCGAAGCGGTATTTGAGATAGTGTGGGTTTAGTGTGCGTTAAGGGCACTGCACTTTTGCACGACACAGGTTCTCATCGCTAATTTACGGTAATTACGTCATGCCTTGAGTGCAGCATAAATGACACGAATTAGTTCTGCCTGCTGACGCCTGGTAGAATATAAAAAAACAATTGTACTGTGCATGTGTAAAACTTCCGCGGATAGGCTGCACAATATATAATTTTAGCATCGATAACGTGATGTGCACGATCTGCGATAGTCACATTTGCAGGATGTGCAATGTCAAGAATTGGGATCGTAGTTATGCCTGTACGGACCAGACACCACAGTTCTGCCAACATCTCAGATTAATTGCAAAGTTTAACCTACATAGAGTGAAAGTTTATAATTTGTCTGTGTTTTAGGCCCTGTTAGTTTAAACATTCAAGCGATTTAAGCCATTCGAGCTCAAGAAGATGCAAAAAAGAACTTAATTTGGAACTCGCGTGCTGTTTTCTGTGCGCACACACGGAGCTGTGTAGACGCACACGAAAACAGAATTCCGTTTTATTTCTCGACTATTTGTGCTTGAACGGACACACACACCAAATGTTAAAATACCCATCTCAGTGAGTGTCCTTGTAAACACAATCACGTATGGCTTACATGAATGTAAACAATTGAGAAAGAAAATGGATGTGCATCATTGTATTGGATCCATGCATTAGCTCTTAAAGTGACAGTAGCATAATATACCTACTGAATTGCTTTTTGTGTCATTAATGTTAATCAAACAACAAAATCAAAAGAGAAAATCACTTTTGTAGCTTTAACAAAGATGAATTATATTTAATTTATATAGTGAAGACTATGCAATGTTATTTTTTTACATTTGATTATTCAGTTTCTGTACCTGAATATTGTTAGACTTGCCTGAAAAACATAAAGCGCTGTTTATTATATTTATATCTTTGTTCTACTGTATTTATCTAATGCTAATGTAGTTTGTTTATTATCTTCTATGCAGACTTACTCCCCTTCAAAATCAAATTCTAGAATGATTTAATTCTTTCCAAATAGAGCTATTCAAGTCATCTGGTGAAATTGTTTTCATATCCCAATATATATTGCAGAAAAACAAATATCGCAATGTCAGTTTTTTCCAGTATCGTGCAGCCCTAATCCGTAGTTGAGTATACATTGAAGGCTATGCAGATACGAAAGCGGAACGCAGAAAATGAAGTATACCCAGGCTTTTAGATGGAAACTGTCTACATAATGTCATAATACAACATGTTTGACAAGAAAGACAGCAGCAGCAGTCAAACGTTTTTACTGTTATGAGAGGGTGAAAAGGGATGCTTAAAACAGTCTACAGGAAATACTCTTTTGAAATCAAATTGTATATACTGAGATTGTACATAAATTGCGAGCATCAGGAAGCCGCTATCAATATGTGGGGTATTGAAATCGCTTTTGAATGTGCGGTTGCTTTTTAATTTTGCGATCAAATTTTCAAATTCGTGATCACATGTTCTCTGTGTATAGGGAGCGGCTGTACGGACCACACATTTTATAAGATATTTGCCAATGATGCTCAGGATCTGTTGCACACCAAAACCTCTTGTCAGTCATCTCTCTTTACACTCGCCACGTGATCAGTGAAATCTGAGTCCTACTGCGATTCTGCAGCTCGTGCTGTATGGAGCAGAGAAGACGCTTTCAGTTTATAGCTATATCCACTGTCCAACTGAACTAAATGGTTTTTATTTCTAAAAAAAATGTAAAACGACAGTGGCGCAGTGGCCAAGTAATGTAATCGTTGTGGGGCCGAACTCCGGTAACAACGACTACCGTAGCAAGCCTAATATGAAGATGTCTGAGAACTTCATCTTATTAGATAAGAACATATGTAGGCAAAGTTTTGTGTTTGGGACATTTGCAGTTGAAAAAAGGTAATAAATCATAATATACTTTAATATATGTTGTTGCAATACTCAGCATAACCTTTAAAATCACTATAATAACGTATCGTGACTTAAGAATCGTGAAAATGTCGTGAGGCCTCTGGCGATCCCCATCCCTACTGTCCACTTGAGTTAGTTTTGCATTATCCAATCTTTTGTTGTCCTTTAATGATGCAGAATGTTGTAATTGTGGCAGTTGCACAAGCTTTATGAAGCCGCTAGGAAAACCACTGGATTTTTCAAATCCAATTTAAGGACACTCACAATGACTTTCTAAACCATTTAGTCAGAAGATGAGAATTGCACTGGTCAACGTTTGCATTACAAGTGGTTTGTGGTGGGACTAAAACATTATCAGCTGCAGCTGAACAGCTGTGTGATGCAAACTATGACTGAAACTACCCTGTTTGGACAATCTGAAAATTCATGTTCTAACCACTGAAACTTAAATGTTGACTCACAATCAGAAAGTTCGTTTGCAAGAACATCTGATAGGCTGACATTTTGACAGATTTTATTATAAATTCGTGGGAATGTGTTGCACTTGAGGGTAAATGCACCTTCCTTGTGTAGTTCTCAAAAATGTTGTATTGTTTTGGTGTCAATTTCTAGTGCGGGATTTTTTTATTTTTTATTTTTAAACGTATTGCAAAACTTGTTTCATGACCTAAAAAAAAAAGATGAAGTATCTTTAGAAGACTTTATTTACACAAACTAAAAGTAGGAAACAAATTAATAAAACTTGACCACGAATTGTGTGTAGTGAGAACAAATTCTTATTTTCTGGCCACAATATCTATTTTTTCCCTTTTAATTTCTGGTCAGATCATTTACATTTCATTCTTGCATCTGCATAAGGGACTTTCTGATTCATTCTCCAGAATGTTTTTCTTTTAACTGAAAGGCAGATGTTGTCATGCTTGATGCTTTGTCTTTGCCTAATTTTTCCTCTTCAGTCATGATCTTGATTTCAAGGTTTCAATAGCTGTGTGCACTGCAGCTAAATATGTTGCACCTTCTAAGTTCTCCTGTTCTTGCTTACAGGTTCAGAAATCGTGATAACTATGACGTGATGTTTGTTCAAGTTATTTTGCTAGGCAGTGCTAGGCAGCATTCTATTTTTCCTCTTTTTTTCACTTCCCAGCTAAAACAGGAAACATTTGCACTAATGCAACAAAATAAAGCACAAATGATGTGCATTAGGCGTGTAATTCATACTTTATCTGTGAAATTGTATCATTCCTGTGTAGCCACAGAGAATGACGGGAAATGTAGTCTGTCTCCTCATAAACCTGCTACATAACTAGTGTTTTCTTGCAAGGTCTTCTTCGTCAACGATAGTGCAAACTAAATTATTCAGTCAACATTCACAATTACAACTTATTATTATAATCAATACCAATTTGCTTCCGCCGTAATTCTGTAATCGACACGCCCTCAACGCCCCCAAGTCATTTCCCACCAGTAATTACGACTTTATGGTTCACGTGCACTCAAGTCGCAAATACGATCATTACGGTAATGCACCACAAATCCTTTTCAGTTCGCACAGAGTGACAGATGCAACCAAACTCACCCACAAATTATTCAGGTAGTGACAGTATGTATAGATTGGTTTTGTACAGATTGGTTTTGTACAAACTAAGCGACTAGTTGTAAATGTTGTGATTTAAAGTGCATCATAATGTATAATTCAGATCACAGTACCCCTGCTGACTCTCTCTGGTCACTACCGTTTTTCCTTCCATCAAAAATGTTCAGCATCAAACGGCTTCAATTGGTGCCATCCATTACTAGAGTTTTCACATGATCCCGTTTTAGAGTGATCACATGACCTTACTTATTTGCGGTTTAAGCATAATCATATCAATTAATCAATTAATATGTGTATCAGAGTGCTGATGATAATGTATTGCGTGGCCAAACCTTCAGATTCCCTCTGAAGATTGTATTCTTTCTGGCTTTTTTGTTGTTGTTGCATTTAATAAGAAAAATTCTAATTATGACATTCTTAAGAGGTATTTTAATCCCTTATCATGAAATGTCAACTCTTGTTCAAAACAAAATCAGAAAGGCCACAGAAACTTTGGAAGTTCCTCGGTCTCCCACACCAAATTGGATTTTCCCCTCTGAGCCTCACCATTGTAATCAAATTTTGTACTTTTTATTTGTCGTATTTAAATTAAAGGGGACCTATTATGCAAACTTCACTTTTACATGTTGTTTGAACATAAGCGTGTCGGCAGTCTGAGTCATTCGCATTTTCTACTCAATGTGACATCGCAGTGAAACAGGCCTCGCACACACCTGGTGACTGGATCTGACCTACTAGCTTAGATCTTCCCTGAATGAGTTGTACACAGTCCGCCATGTTTATCTCCTCGCTAGAGCAGCTAGTGGAAACGCAAGAATAACTCGGCTACACAGCTACGTGATAAACAGTCTAAATGTTCTGTTGTTGGCTGTATCAGTGAACATAGAATGCTTTTTTCCTTTCCACTGTGCCACTTTTCCATTGCTTTTCTATGTAAACATGCTAGATGGATGTGTTTGACTGGTGCGCTCACATCGAGCGCAGAAAACAACATTCTAAAAATGCAGAAGAAGTTTAACTTTTAAATAAATATTACATGTGCTAGACGGACATTGCATTTTCTACTTCCCATTTTTAGACACAAAGACGCGTGTTGAATGGTCCAGAATGGGAGAAAAAAAATGCAATGTCCGTCTAGCACGTGTAATGTTTATTAGTATTTATGATTTATTAATTATTAGTAATTTATTTGTATTAGTTTTATTTAGTATTTAGGGACCAGGATATTATAGCGACTTCTTTTATAGCGGCCTCTTTTCACTTGGGCAAGTAAGCACCCAGAACACCCTAGCAACACAAAAAAAACAAACATAGTGACACGCATCAAATTTCTTCTCAACTGTTTAATTCACTTTGAGGAATAGTTGACTTTTGAATGAAAATTTCCTGATAATTTACTCACCCCCATGTCATCCAAGATGTTCATGTCTTACTCTCTTCAGCTGAAAAGAAATTAAGGTTTTTGAGGAAAACACTCCAGGATTCTTCTCCATATAGTGGACTTCAGTGAGGTTCACCGGGTCGAAGGTCCAAATTGTAACATCAAAGGGCTCTACGCGATCTCAGACGAGTAATAAGGGTCTTATCTAGAGAAACATAAAAATGTAAATGTAAAAATAAAAAAAATAAAAAAATGTATATGTTTTTAAACCACAAATGCTCGTCTTGCACTGCTCTGCGATCCGCACGCATGACGTAATCATGTTACAAAGGTCATACGTGACATAGGCGGAAGTACCTTACAGTGTCTGTCTACAAAGCGAATGTGCCAAGATTAAGCCAACTGCCCTTTACCAAAAAAAAGGTAAAACGATTCCGATAATATCGGACGATTCTGAAGTTGGAGGAAAAAAATTAGATGAAGTTTTTCGCCCTACCGGGGTGCTTCCGCCTACGTCACGCGTGACCTTTTCAACATAATGTGTGGCGCGTCGCAGAGCAGTGCAAGACAAACAATTGTGGTTAAAAGGTATGTAAATTTTTTATTTTATTAATTTTTTTATTAAATGACCGATCGTTTCGCTAGACAAGACCCCTATTCCTCGTCTGGGTTGTGTAGAGCCCTTTGAGGCTGCACTGAAACTGCAATTTGGACCTTCCACCCGGAGAACCACACTGAAGTCCACTATATGGAGAAGAATCCTGGAATGTTTTCTTCAAAAACCTTAATTTCTTTTAAACTGAAGAAAGAAAGACATGAACATCTTGGATGACATGGGGGTTAGTACATTTTCAGGACATTTTCATTCAGAAGTGAACTAATCCTTTAAGAAATATATGACTGTGTTTACGAGAATACTTGCAGAGACAGAAGTTTTGTGTGTATGTGTTCAAAGTGCAAGAAGACGTGATTGAGGAGTCAATAATGTTTTTGCGTGTGTTTGAAATGTGGATCTCTGTATACGCACAGAAATCAGCGTGCAAGTACTGAATTGAGTTCTTTTTAGCCTCTTCTTGCATTTTGAATGGTTTAAAAAAAGACTTAGAAACTAATGCAAATGATAAACTTTCACTCTACCATGGTTAAACTGTGCAACCAATCAGTGACTTACATGTGTGCCAAACCGAGGGGCCATACGAATCGACTACGATCTGTGACACATTAATAATGTCATGATTTTTGAATGCAAAAATCTTTAATTTATGTATTACTGACAAATATGCATCACATTAAGTTTTTGTTTCTATTAAAACTGTGTAATCCAAATTGCATTTAGGCTTAAATATTTTAGCTCATAGCGATAGTCACACAACTACCTACAATGCCCTTACCTTTTTCTTCAGAAAAATCTTTTCTCATTGTTAATTTCCCCTAGAAATTTCCAGCTGTTTCCCCTGTAGGCATGGATGATAAACAGTACTATGCACGAAAATTGGTTTTTGTATGTAATGGTGACCAGGATCAAATGAAAGTGTTGTAGTCTAATCTGTGAAGTCATTCCCTCCTCCCCCACACTTCCTGCTGACGAAACACCATCGGTTTGTCATTTTCAGGTACTACCAACTCACAGTGAGAGCTCCTTTTTGTGCTCTCAGAAAAGGTTGGAGGTGTTCGCCACGTAATCACTTGAAACAATTACAGTTCCTGTGAATGTGAAAGGCCGTCATTAGACACCCCCCACTAAAAAAAAATCTTCTCGTTACACCTTCTAATAGGAAGCCATCACCTCCAGTGTCTGACCTTTTGCCCCTCCAAGAACAGATTTGCACCCTTAGGCCGTGCTCCACTGTTGGCGTCATCCGCTCTCTTGCTGAGAAGAGGAATTAGAACGCGGAAAGCACTCAAACTGTTGCGCTCAGAGAGAGTGAGTGCTGACTACCATCCTCTTGCCATCTTGCCAACCCCCCACCCCCGCTGTGGCCTTCCTTTTTATTATGGTGTTGCGGTTTCAAAATAGCAGGTTTACAACTGAAAAGAAACAAAGTATATTTCTCTTTTCTTTGTTACTCAACAGTTGTGCACTGGAATTACCTGTTAAATCATTGGGGCTTCAAATATGTTCAAGGGTTGTAGCAATCACAGAATTTCAGTAGTCCCAATACCAGATGCTTGATGTCAATTTTGATATCTAAAGAATTTTATGCAAAAAAAAAAAAAAAAAACCTTTTATTTAACATTAAATTGATCAAAAGTGACCTTTTATAATGTTAAAGATTTCTATTTTAAATAAATGCTGTTCTTTTGAACTTTCTCTTCATTAGAAAATTCTGAAAAAATGTATCACGTTTTTACACAATATGAAGCAGCACAACTGTTTTCAACGTTGATCAAATCAGCCATCACAGGAATTAATTACATTTTAAAACATATTAAAATATAAAACTAAATTGTATTTTACATTGTAATATCTCACAATATCAATGTTTTTACAGTATTTTTGATCAAATAAATGCAGCCTTGGTGACCACATCGTTTATATACACCCATGGGAGTGTATGCAAATACAAAATATATATTAAATTATATATATGTCAAACCAAAATATATACAGACACCTTGAACATTCATTAATACAGTTTATTCACTTTAGTTTAAAAAAAATGGTAATAAAATATGACAAGATCTCTGAGTTAAACTGTATCAGAAACTATTAATCTTAATTATGTCAGATAACACTTAAGCAAAACATGGTCAGGTCAAAGTGTCTGAATAATTTTTGGTTCCAAATATTTTATAAATTTTACTGGTAGTCAACTGTATGAAGAATTTTTGGGTATAATGTCACAGTTTACTTTTTTGTTATCCTCACTTATATAAATGAACTATAGTGTCCTGCACCCACTAGTAAAATATATCAAAAATGTCTTAATAATAATAATAATAATAATAATATTTAACACTTATTAAAAAATATTAAAGAAATTAATAATTAAAAAGTAATGAATTTTTGGTAAAGTTGAATTTTACCATTTTAAATACATTTTTTAAATAATTACATTTTTATAAGCAACGAAAACTGAATAAAGAAATAAAGTAATATTTATAATTTTAGAAATATTTATATTTTTTTAAATGCAAATAAACTGTTTTTACTAAATGAAAAGTTAATATAATAATAATACTGAAATGAAATAATAAAGGTGATTTATTTTTTTATTTTTTTAACCTCTATCTCTAGCTATACAATTATATTTTTTGATAATTTGTACATTTACCTGTACAAGACGGTCCACCACAATACTAGAGTTATGAGGGGGTTTGCCAGAGTTGCTATGTACTTGCTAAGGTGTTTTGAATGGTTGTTAGCTATATTGTCATGAGTGGTTGCTTACTGACTCAAATCAAAAGAGCTCACCCCCAAATTTCTATGATATTCCTTACTCTAGGTATGACTCCTTCAGTTGAAGTCGGTGGGATTGTCTGTCATATTTAACATCTGCCAGGCAAGTCCTGGAAGTCCGATTGATAATGGCAAACCTCTCTTGATGTTCTAAGGTCAATTCATACCAAATATGGTGTGGCATGATGACTCCAACACCTTATTGAAGCATTGACTTGGAATGGAAGTACCAAACGTGGTGCACAAAGCACAACTGAATTAAACCTGTAACACTGTTAATACACAGTGTTAAGATGCAGGTGCTTCATTTGCCCATCTTCCTAAAGCCTGTGTCTGCTGAAAAGCGGTTTGTTAAGTCTTTGTAGGATTCGTCTTATTGAACATCACCCCTATGTATGGGTTTAAGTAGGGGACTAGCTAACGGATTAGGCTGATCGCTGCGGCCGATGAGAACGCATGCGCTAGATACTAATGAGCTTCAAGGACACATGTCATTTCCTCCTATTACCTTCTGCTTGTGACTCATTGCGGGTCTGATACATAGGAGAGAGAGAGAGAGAGAGAGAGCGCGTGCGTGCCTCACACCAGGCTGTACTCCATACTATGAGTTGATTAGTCCATTTGAATTCGTTTTGGAGTGCGTGCATGCGGACGTGGCAGGGAACAAATGGTGCATTTTCATTCCACTGCTGCTTTGCACCCAGACAGGTCAAAGAGTCCCTGAATACAATGAATGAAGCTTAAAATAGTTCATATTTCTACACAAAGAAGTGGTTAGAAGCATTGTGTTTGACGTCCCACTCTACGCTCGAAACCATGACTGACCCTGAAGAGACAGTACAGTTTTCTGAACTGCCTGACTCAATCTAAAGTACAAGGCCACTAATTATTCAATGGAACTACTTGGTCTTTGTTTTTGTACTTCCCCCGTACAGTCATGAATGTTTAATCTTAACAGAGAATTAAAAGTCAAGCCTAAAGGATGTCCATACCACTGTGGGTGTAAGGTTAAAAAATGACCTCATGAGCAAAAGTAGAAATTATTCTTAAATGCTAATCAGATGCGTGTGTTTAAAGTCATTTAAGTGGCTCACCAACTTTATATAGCACTTTTTTAAACTGGTGTTTACAGAGTTCTTTTTATGGAACATTACTTACACTGCTGTTCCAAAGTTTGGGGTACATAATTTTTTTTTAAAGAAAACAAAAAAAAGTATAACTTTTTCAGCAAGTGTGTTAAGTTGATCAAAAGTCACAGTAAATGTATTTACCTTGTTACAAAAAAGCTTCAGATAAGTGCTTTTCTTCTTTCTGTTCATCCACAAAAAAATAAATATTACTCTGGGGTCTGAGGATTTTTGGGGCCCTGGAGAAGTTTTGACATGCCCTGACATTTGTGCTTTTTTTCTGTTGTTCATAAACATATTAATAGAAAAAGTGTCATTACACTGTATTCAGCACGAACTAGGCTACAATAATATGTGAGCAACATGTATGTACATGTTTGAATTTTTGAAGGAATAATGTTTATGCGTGGTTATTGAAAAAACAAAAAACTTAAGTCACTGAAATAAGGCCAAAAAAAAATATTAAATCTGTGTTCACAAGACTTCTGGATATTGGAGGTTGTAGACTAGAGTTTTTGCTTCAAAATTATGTAAAAATTATCCTGCCTACTCGTTCATATAAAACAATATATTGATTTAGATTTTGTAAGACACTTTTTTTTTTTTTTGGTGTAAGACACTAATGCTGTGATTCACACCTGAAAAGACAAAAGATCTGCATAATGACCTGAATTACCCGCATAATAATGAGCTCTTTCAGTCAGGTGGGCTATGTGAAAAAACCCTCTGTGATCATGCTGATATCGGGATTAATGTCCACTCTTGACAAAAAACATGATTTTTGTGATCTCATACATGCACGTATTATTGCACATCATGTGAAGAAAATTTTGTATTGGCCTATGTTAAATAACAGTACCAGTCAAAAGATTGAACGCATTACTAATGTTTTTAAAAGAAGTCTCAAGTCTCTAACCAAATAATGGTTTTCTATTTTAATATACTTTAAAATATAATGTATTTCTGTGATGCAAAGCATCTGAACATTCCTACCTCTATAGCATTTCATATAGGCTACTATATTTGTTATATTATATAGCCTAAATGTTAATGTGCAGTTGACAAACTATACATCATTAAAAAGATCTAAGATTCAAGCTTCACATTTTGACTCTTAAAATCTTATATTGACCGTAATTTCTTAATATGCTTAAGCTTGCACATTTGGAGAAATATTGATGGATTTTTATATGTTTATCAATTTTCTATACAGAGGAGTACTATTTATTCAATATTTATTGTCATCACTATGAGCGCTGGATACTGTGTTTTCAATTCATACTTCCAGCCGGAGGGCGCTCTGTGCACCTTTAGTCCACAAATTACTCTAAAGAACAGGCATACCATGTGACATTCCAGGAACTAACAGAGGCTATAACATGCAGATAGACACTTTTGAAGATAATAAATACACGTTTGCGACGATGTATACATGTATTGCCTCAGAATTTGCATCTGAATAGCGCTCGCTCTGTGGGCGTGGCCGCATTAGCGGATAATGAGCCGAATCACAGCCGTCTGACATGGCTCTGTTTTCATACAGATTACATAAACAGAATATTTGTTTTCGATTTGACTTACACGATTTAAAACCTGACATTTCAACGTTTCTTTAGACATAAGTCTAATTTTTTTGTGATTAGTATTCACTAAGTTACACTTCATTTTCTGAGAACGATCAGATTGGACTTTGTTCAGAGGGAGACGACAGATCACGCATCATGTTAGTTTTCTTTATTTTGCGAAAAGCACAACATTTTGTTTTTACTCTGAGTGTACACAAATAAAAAAAGATATTCCACAGATTAAAATGGTGTATAATTCTTAATTGTATGTGCAAAATTGACCGTATTTTTAGTCTCTTTCACACTGGTAAGAACAAAACCGAGGTGGTATACCTCCGACTCCAGAGTGTTAATAATAATATAATGTGACACTGAACACTGGAGTAATGGCTGCTGAAAATTCAGCTTCTCCATCACTGGAATAAAGAATATTTTAAAATATATTAAAACCAAAAATAGATATTTTAGATTGGAATAATATTTCACAGTATTACTGTTTTTACTATATTTATCATTAAATAAAAGTAGCCTTAGTGAGTGATTCTTTTCTCTATTAAAATTTTTTACTGACTTTTACTGAAGTTGCACAATTTGAAGTGCCATATACTGTATCACAAACAGTGCAAGAAAAGTTTGGTGCTGAAGCTTAGGGGTAATGGATTTAAAAAAATTTAACAAAATCTGTCACTAATCAAACAGAATAGAGGTTTTACAAACCAAAATGTGTTCTGTAGTAGTATAGCTTTCCATAAAACACATGTTGTCAAAATCAAGCTAAAATCTCATTCGTAAATTTCCAAGTTTGCCTGAAATTATTTCATAATTGTAATATTTGAAATATACATGTAACATGTATGCAGTCATTCTGGCGATTCTGAACGAGTGTTTTTTTAATGGCAAAATTGAATTATTGATTAAATCCTTTGTGGTTTCAGGAGCAAGCAGTGCCTCTCCTGTAGTGTGGATGAGGGAGTCATGGCTGAACACACCTCCCCACTGGAGTCCGGCCAGTTGCTCAGCCCAGACATCCCAATGCTCACCTCCCCGCCGCCCCCTCAGCACCCCCCTAACATCGTCAACGGAGATGTACCACAACAGGTAGGATAAGTCAGCATCAGTTTTTCACCCTCAAGTCCTTAAGATATGTTCTGCAGAAAAAGCAATTTTCTAAGTTGTGCTGAAATAATTTCTCATGACAGACTTGCTTATATGGTTCTGCTGAACCCTGGTCTGTCTGTTGATATGATAATATATGAGAATGAGTGGGTGATATAAGTAATGTTAATGTATAATTATGTAATTTCTATTTTCTATTTTTTTTTAATCTTTAATGGGTTCTTTTTTTCAATCTTTTAAATTCAATTTGGCACCAAACAGCAGTTATTGGATTTAAAATACAGTAAATATTTTCCTACTTTATTTATTAGCAATACCAACAACACTTATATTTTGTGTTAAAACATTTTAAAACATGCAAAGTGCCATGCTGGTACTTTGTGCCCTGAGCATTATGGAATCGTGACAAACAAACCAGTTTTGCAACAATGTTGCCATATTTGATGGAAAAAGAATACACACACCTCTTTTGAGACTTCAGACTTACATTTGCAATAGTTTTAGAAGCGTCAAGAAACAAAGTAAGTATCCAAATAAATATAATCCAAAATAAATACAACATTAGGGCAGTATTGGCAAAACCAGATTGAGCAGTTCAGAAGGGGAAGAGGTATGACTAGTATGAAAAGCTTATTTTTGGTTTTCACAGCGTCTCAGTCTCGGACGTGAGTAAAATAATAATAAAGCGGGCTACAAGATGGAGTATAATTCAAACAGATTTATTAAGTAACTCCCGACCAAACGGCATAGCACTTCTCTTTTCAAGTTTCCTGTCATTAGCTCCTTCTGTTACTTAAAGGTACAATATGTAATATTTTTGCAGTAAAATATCCAAAAACCACTAGGCTAGTGTTATATATTTTGTCCAGCTGATTACTAACAATATCTCTAATGTTTTCAACTACTTCTAAATCATGAGAAAATTCCCATTCTAAACAGTGACACGGGGCAGTGCAGTCGGCTGTCAATGACGTCAGTTACCCTTTTTTACCGCCTTTACTGACGTAGAAACCACATGACAACAGTGTCGTGGACAAATGCGGAAGTAGTGTCTAGCGTCCAGCAAACCATTAGCTAGCTTCAAGCAGTTCCTTATTTACTTCTTGCACGTTTTATGGTGGATTGTGTTACTTATTTATGGAACATAATTACTGTTTACCATCTGCCGCTGGTTCTGTCGACAAGGACAGCTCCCGTAAACGAAAGCGTACGGGCCAACCAAACGACCCAAGAAGAGTTTGGGACAAGAGGCATACACGCCAAACGCGGGGCATCGCGTCTGATCCATAGTCTGAACGCGTCTTTGCATTGACTTTGTATGTAATCTATTCGCGCAAATCGTTGAACTCGCGTTTGCTATGTATGCCCACTTATTGTGTTTGAATGTACACGAGTGTATATATTTGTTGAACAAGTGGTAATCGTTTATATACAATTTAAAATATATCAAATGTTTTTAATAGTTTACATAACTATGTGAAGTGCATATTCTTAGGTCATAATGAAGTTGCAATTCATCATGCTTTATTTTATATATTAAAAATGTGTTTTCTTGAAGACTAAAGTTTATGCAGGTGCAGTGTTATTGCATTTGGTTATTTACTGATTTATTTACACTGCCTTATTTCACCTGACAAGTTAAACAATGTAAATAAATACAGTTAGTCAGTTAGTGTTATACAGAAATATGAATCAATTATTATTGCAAATGATATTGGTAAGTTCAAAATAACATTTATTATTATTGATTTGAACACTTGAAACTGTGCTGTGTTATCACACCATCGAATTGGACAAACATTCTAACATCTATGACTAAAAATTTCGATGTAAACCTTCCATTACTCGGGTCTTATTCAATATAATAAAACTATGACATCAAACACAACATTTATAAAACTTTACCTCATCCGTTAAATCCATGATTTATCTTTCCGTCGGATTGATGGCCATCAGCGGTTGGGTAGAAGACAACAAATCCCATCATTCCACGCACCTTCTTAGCGTCATCAAACCACGCGATTGTTATTGTTTTGGTAGTGCGCCCCTCAAGTGGCAGATTTTACGAACTGTAGCTTTAATATTATATGCATTCCCCTCATTAGCTCCTAATATTACCTTATATTATCAACTAGTAAGTATCACCAAACAAATAAAAAGACAAAGGATGAAATATAAATAAGCTAATTAAATGCACAATTTAGTTTTTATAATAATTTCATAAATAAAAATTAAGTTACTATAATAAAGATAATAAATTATAAGAATAAATGTTGTGAATAAATACACAACTATGACACTAGGTTTTCTGAACGATGAGGGAACTGCAGAAGATTCACGAGTTAAAGGATTAGTTCACTGTCAAATAAAATTTTCCTGATAATTTACTCACCCCCATATCATCCAAGATGTTCATGTCTTTCTCACACAAATGATCGCCTTGCACATGCTTCTGCTTTCCGTATTCTTCAAAAAGCTTTTTGAAGAATACGGAAAGCGGAAGCACGTGCAAGGTGATCATATGTGTTTATAAAGCATATGCAGTTGTATTTTTTTCGAAAATGACAGATCGTTTCACTAGATTAGACCCTTATTCCTCATCTGGTATCGTTTAAAGCCCTTTGAAGCTGCACTGAAACTGTAATTTTGACCTTCAACCGTTTGGAGACCACTGAAGTCCACTATAAGGAGAAAAATCCTGGAATGTTTTCATTAAAAACCTTAATTTCTTTTCGACTGAAGAAAGAAAGACATGAACATCTTGTTGGGACATGGGGGTGAGTAAATTATCAGGAAAATTTTATTTGAAAGTGGACTAATCCTTTAATGAAAAGCTAATAATTAAATTATTAAAACGTAAAATTAAAATGAATAAATAGGGTGGCACAATTAATTGAAGTAAAATTTAAATTTAGTCTGATGCACTGCATGTTTTATACTGGCACTGTTCATTTACATGCAAGCAGCTCAGCTCCTTAAAGGGGTCATGAACTGCGTTGTTTTATTGTTTTATGTTTCCTGGGGTGCACTTATGATGTTAGTATGCTTTTTACATCAAAAATCATCATAATTTTAGAAATAAAAGGCATTTTTACCCTTATTTTAGCCCTCTTAATTGAACGCTCTGTTTTAAGGGGCGTGTCTGATGTGAGACTTCAGTGTAAATGCCCACAGCTATGATTGGCTAGCGTCATTCCATTTGAAATAGCTAAGTATTACCAAAATCCTTTTAAGACAAGTCATTTCACTCGGCGGCCATCTTTGAAACGCCTCTCGGGCATTCAAGTGCAGCTCCTATCTCTTTATATGGGGAAACATCAAATTCTCCAAAGCTGTTTGCCAAGCTTTTGATTAAATTTCATATTTGAAATCACCAATGAAATCTGACAACAACTGTCAAAAAATGGTATTATTCAGGCTGGATCAAGCTAATGCACATGCGCAGTCCTAAATGCACGTCTCTTGTGCCTCATTTTGGAGGCGCGCATCTGACTGTTTCTATAGGAACCGGAGCTTCTAACGACCGCTGCAGTGACGCGATATTTAGAAGGCGGGACTTATTCCGCCATATTGCGCGTTGCACTTTCTCCCATTCAAAACAATACGAGTTACGCGTCTTGTGTTATTCTATAGTCTTTGGTATTACTCTCTCGAAAACTTTTAGCATGTTTTTACTATTATAGCTCTCAAGGGTAACTAATCTTGAAAAGTGTTGCATTACATTTATATCTATGGCATTCGAACATTGTAGCCGATCACAGACATGTTGTTGAGCACATGAAAGCAGTTAATCTCGTCATTGCAACTCAATTTCTGTACACTAACGAATGCTTTCATCGTAACTAATAGTGCAAACGCATTGTAACAAAAAGATTTGTTGAATAAAACAGGAGTTTTGGCGTGTGTCCAGAACTCAGTCACCGATAAACTTGCGCTGTTTGATTGACAGCTCCAGTGATTGTAAAGGGAGCATTCTTTAATCACCGTTTAAATAACAGAAATAACATCCTACTAAGAGAAACAATGTGACGTTGACCATAGTCACTGGTTTGATTTACTCTGACACATAGATAAAGAACATCTGACTGTACATGAATCATTACATATCAGATCAGGCATTGAATGAAGACCATTGTCGCATGTTGTCATGTTGTCGCATTACTGTCGAGTCCATATCGTAAAAGTCTGTTTGCAAAGCCTGCTCCGAAATGCGATTGATTTACCAAAGAATCCACAGTGAAATCGCAAATACAAATAAATAAAGCTCAACTGAGACATTAACATTGTTGAATATAAATAACCATATTCCTAGCATAAGGATCCTTTGAAAGGTAATGTTGTTCTTGTCCTGTAATGCTATTCTCTCCTCATTTCACCAACATGTCAGTGGGCGGGGCTAACATTGCAATGATGAAGTAGGCGTTGATTTCTTCTGCGGAGGCGGGGTTTCAACATCTATAGGCTCCTTCTGGACGAGTCGTTTACTGTACCTGAAGTCAATATAAGCTTTTATTGGACTAAATTCATGATCCCTTTAAATAATCGATACTGGATGTTTTAAGGTGACATGGAAACTGTAATCGATATCAGCTGTAAATATCCTGGGGTGTAAAACAAGGGGCAAATAAATAAATAGGGCTGCAACTAATGATTC
>RJVU01001449.1:365667-389752 GCA_003731715.1 Anabarilius grahami | reverse complement strand
ACCGTTTTCAGAACCTTAACGTTACAGAAGGAACGCATCAACAGAAACGTTATAATAATACTGATTCTGCTCTGAGTGAACCAGTTGGATTCTGGTTATTAGGCATATTCATTTGTTGAGTAATTGTCAGTTACCCAATTGAAGGGCTAATGTTGCTAAGGGACGTGTCTGACTAGGGTCTGCCGAATTTGACACTAAACCGGTTGAATTTTAAAGGGTTTTCTTAAACAATAGTCATTCAGACAACCAACCAATGTACTCTTTCTTATGGCTTTAAGGAAAGCAAATCTCTTGTTGGATTAGTCTGGATTTGACTGTACCACACAGGTAAAGTATTTGAGAAGATTCTGCCTTCGGGCATTCCCATCTTAAGTTTTCTAGTCTGGGAAAAATGGTTTTCTGTAGTCTGAGAAATGTCAAAGAAACTCAAGTCTTCTTTTTCCTTCCTTCTGTGTCAAGTATTACAGGCTTAAATTATCATTTTTAAAACAACAACAACAACAACAAAAACCCCCCAGCTAGGTTCATATTATCCAGGGGTGTCATTTATTCTATTCATGTATCTACCTTTCACACCTCTCTTCCATGTTGATTATTGCAGCGAGAGGACCAAAACACATTGCTGTAATAGAAGTGAGGGCGGAGGTGCTCCTCCACACGAAAGAAGCTGATACACTACCTCAACTTCATATCCTTGTACATCGATCATGTTATTAATAGAAGCAGCGTTGCTCAGTGAATGGAGAATAGAACGAAGACAGATAGAAGGGGGAGGGAGGTCATGCGTGAGTGTCTGTCTGTGAATGAGTGTCTCTCTATGCCCCCTCACAATTGTCACCAAAGAAAAATGCAGAACATAGAAGTCGAGGATAACTTGTGTACCCCCATTGTTTTTAATTGCTTGATCCATGCCAGTCCAGTACTTAGCACTACCTGAAGGTGGGTTGTAAAGTCTGGATGACATCCATATTCACTCGCTTTCAGACACATACACTCCACAGAACAGTCACGAGTCAATTCCGGTATGGCACAGAGGGAATGGTGAGAATTACAAACCCTCGGTGGAAAGAGCAATTGTATCCACTCGTCCGTGGCCTTCCTCCCTCACTCCTTTTCGTTCTCCTCCTCCCCCCGTGAGCGGAACACAGGCGATTAGCTGTCCTCCTCATTGGTGGCGCGCTGCGGACATCGCCAGGGCTTATTTGTTGAAGGGGTTGCCGTGGAGACTGGCGGTGGTGGTGAGGCAGAGTTGGAGCCAGAAAGAGAGAGAAGAGGGAGAGTCATCCATCTACTGCAGAGAGAGGAGGAGAGATTAAAAAAAGAGAAAGGGAGAGCGCAAACATGGGCTTCGCTCCTGTTATCTTGTGAACGGCTTCCAGCTAGCGCACTTAGGCGAGACCTAGATCCCTTCCTCTCGCTTTGCTTAAGAGGGTGAAGAGTTCACACAGGCCCCCATGTGTCGAACGCACCGCGCAGCCCTTCCAATCTCATGAGCACCGGGTGAAGCCGGAGAAGGGTGGCTCGGACCCCCGGGAGGGTACCAGATACCTTAAAATATTGGCCAGCCTGTTGAAGCAGCTGTGGCTGGATGAGAGGGAGATGCGGGCTACAGTAAGTGAAGATTCAGTCTTTTCTCACATATGTATGTGTAAACACACGTTGCTTTGTCTAAAACTGCATTTTGGCAAAGGAGAGAGACTTGGAGAACGTGTCAGTAATGCAGTATATGAGACTTGTAACAGAGAGAGCGGGGGGGAAAGGATAAACAGCTGTGTTACAGAACAAAGGAGCAAGGCAGAGCGGAACGAGTAATTGCGAGCTCGGGCACACGCACACATACACACGTGAACACAACAGCATGTAGCTGCTTGAACCTAATTCAATAAGACCTCCCTCAGCCACCCCCATCGGTGTGTGTGCTGTTGCTCATCCATTGCTCTTCGCTGCTGCGCATGTGGTCGATCGAGAACACACGTATGACTGTGTGTGTGTGTGTGTGCAGTCGAGGGATAGCTGGTGTGTCTCGGTGGCACTTATGAATGGGAACAGAGAGTGAGACGGAAGTACAGAGGATGGCTGTGTTAGGGGAGACCCGCAGTTGGAGCCCCAAGCCGTGGGAGTTCAGGCGCTATAATTGTGACTTCCACCAAAAGTCTGAGGTAAACAAATTGCCTGTGCTGACAAATTTATTTTCTTTGAAACGCACACTGTTAGAGACAATGCTGTGCTTATTTTTAGATTAGGCTTAAGAGACTTTAATTCATTTGTGTTTGTATCCATCAAGTAGATAAATATTCTCTTCTTTTTTTAATCATTCTTGAGACTGATGCTGTTGGCTTTTAGATGAGAATGAGATAAACGAAAGCTTGTCCTCTCGTTCAGTTGTTTTTTTACCTCCGGAAGGACTGTTAGTTCTTAACCCTCAGCTGAGGTGAGAGCCACATGTTCCTGTTGTTCTTGGCATGACACGTTATTTGCACTGTTTTTGCTCCAGAGTTCAACTCTTTTGAGAACACATGTACACATGCTTGAAACTAATGCTGGAGAAAACAAAATGCTCAAACTCATTAATAATCTGTATGCCAGATTTTCTTTCTGCTTTCAGCAATGTGGTTTTGAATGTCAATATGATATTTTTAGAACTCTTAAGTATCCTTGTGTTTATTCTACCTGTTGACTGGTAGCAAAATGCATTTCTCAGTCTCGGCATGACATTTATCATAGCTCATCCGCACCTTTTGATGTGACTCAACCCCGTTCACTATCCTCTCATGAGCAAGGCACAAACATTGAGCCTTTTAGTGAAGGACTGGAGAGAGCTGAACGAGGTGGCATATGTTTTGAAATCAGCCAGTCAAATGACTTCCTGCTGGAGGCTTTCAGATCAGGACCCCTGCTCTACTGAAATAGATCAGTGCTCCCGTTCGTCTCTGAGACAGATGTGTCATCAATAGTGCCTTAACAAAAGCTCAATGGAAGACTGACTCAGAGCGATTTCATGGAACAAGTGGTACTCTGATGAGCACTGAACCAACCTCTCCATCTCATTTCAGACCCATGCGAGTGACGTGGGTTTGGATGTCCTCTCCACTTCATCATCATTCATCCTTGAGTGATCTAATGTGTCGATTTGCACCAGGTCTGTTGAACGGTGGAGTCCTGCCTTGCCCTTCTTTGTTATGTGGTATTGTAGAGGGCTGTCATTTACAGAATGATTTTGGTGTGTTTTGGTGAGTTATAAATTTGTGCAACATTTTCCTGAACTTATTTGGTTTTGTTTACTTTCACATTTAATTACTTGGCAGACACATTACCAAGGAGCATTTTAAAGTACAGATTTGGAGCTCATTTTTGACTGAATTAGTACTTTGCTGAAGAAAATGTGAGTGGTGCTTGCCCATGCAGAACTCACTGCCATGTTGTTGGAGTGTTTGCCAGGAGGTTGTCTTATAGTCACTAAAGCCCCATCCACATATGCAGAGACTTCCAGCGACAATGATATCATTGATTTTCAGTGAGAGTTGGTGACTTCCGGTGACACGTATGACAGCAACCTCAGCTGTGTGCTTGTCAAGCTAATTTGAGTTTTATCTTTAGGCAAATGACAAGCCTCTTTCAGTAGTGACAGCTAATAAGAGCAAAGACCATGTCAGTTACTCACTAGTAGGGATGTGACGGTGAGGAAATTTTTCCACCCGTTAATCGACGTGTGATAATACCTGTATCACTGGATGGGGGAGGGGGAGGGGAGGTGGAGTTTTTCCCGCTTTTGCCACCTGCTTTTGCCCCCTGCTTTTAAACCCTGCTTTTAAAATGCGCACGACCGTATGGGCATTCATAATTGCGCATTTTTAGTTCATTCCTATCAAAGTTGACCTTCGCGCTTAGGCGAAGTTATTAAATTACTGTCTATCGAGGAGTCATACAGCTATCGTATTTCATCAGAAATATATTAATTTGTGTTCCGAAGATGAACAAAGGTCTTACGGGTGTGGAACGACATGAGGGTGAGTAATTAATGACAGAATTTTCATATTGGGTGAACTAACCCTTTAAATGGTGGGTTCATTATTATTATTCTTAATGAAAAACACTAGGAAAAACACAACATTGAATATGGAAGGCTGTCTGGCGGAAGCTACATATTTTTACTTTATAACTTGTTAAAAATTGATAATTTTCTTACACAAATGCATCACTTCACTTCAGAAGAACTTTATTACCCCCCCCCCCAGCCATGACTCTTCTTCCTCTTTCTGTTTAAGTCTATGGTCTTTTTGGCCATTTTTATTGTTTTATTGTCAACAATTGTCTAGAATGTTATGGAAGAGTTGAAGAGATTATGGATATGTTATTGTGTGTTTTTTTGTTTTGTTTTTGTTTTTATCTTCACTTTTGACAAATTGTGCTGTTCATGAGTGGGTTTGAGTGGGTAAAACTTTAAATTAAATTGGTTGCACTGTTTCACGATTCAGATGTGTCAGATTCACATGTAATTCCCCTGAGTCACAGTCATTGATCGGAAAACTAGAGGAGTTTAAGACTGCTACAAAGACAAAAAAAATTCCATTTGATGTTTATATTGATTATCAGAACTCTTAGGAAACACTTTTTTTTTTTTAAAGTAAAACATTGAATTCGCAGCACATTGCCACCACCCCATGGTTTTTATGATTAACATAACCAAAAATATATATATTCCTGTTTTTCCTCTCCATTTTCTGGGAATCAGAGCCTTTTCGTCATGTCAGGAAATACTGTTTCCACTTTCTGCTGCAGAGGTGGATATGCATTTTCATCTATTTGCGTGTCAGTTATGTATAGCCAAAAGGAAATGATGGTAGTAAAAGCTTGTTTTTGACAGGATGAATGACGGCCACATTTACTCTAGATATATTAGCCTAGAATAAAACTGAGCCATGTGTAGCGCTGTGCTAGCGTTAGATGAGGTCACGATGAAGGCAGCAGGAAGTAAAGTATTTGAGATTTTATTCATGGAGCCCTCACATGTAGGGCCAGTCAAATCAATACTGTGTATCTTTATCCAGCGCTATTGTTATCTATCATCCAAGGAACTAATTTTACGGAATAGGGTAATGTGTTTAGCTAAGTACTGAGTTTTGAAGTGTTCTGAATAGGCTGGTTTCCTCTAACAGCATCTTTCTTGCCTTCTTCAGGTAATCTTGGTGCAGGTAAACCCAGGAGAGGCCTTCACGATCCAGCGAGATGATGGTCAGTTTCAGTGTATCACAGGTAAGATTCAAAAAGTTCCTCGTGTTGAGTAGGATTTCTGTGTAATTTAAGCCATAATTACATTAGTCTACGAACAGTGGCATTTCATTTTTACGAATCACAAGTTCAGATGATTGTAATTACCACTCTGGGACTTACCCTGTAATTGACGGCAGTTAAAGCGCTGATTAATACCTTTAAGTTCTCCTAATTGATTTGAGAGATTTGAACACTCCTTGTTCCCAGCTAATTGAGGGTACCATTTTATTTTTAAACAGTCGTAAAAAAAAAAACCTCAGTGTCCCAAAATGCCCCCTCTAAAGTGTAAACTATGCTGTAATTTACCTTTTTAATGTAGTGTTTAGGTTTACTTGGAATGCAACTAAAATTTTCAATCCCGGTAGTGTGAAACCAGGTATGTTCTTATAAAAAGACTTTATTAGGTCCCTGTTTACGACATTGGAAGCGATTTTGGAGCATCAAAGCATTAATTTTAAGTGAGAGTTGTTGATTTGAGGCAACATGAGTAACAGAGACCACTGCAATAAGGATGAGTAGAATTTTATTTACAAGAGCAACGACACAGAGTGCAACCAGTCAATCTAACATGATGCACTGCCCTATACCACTGGATTGCAGTTAAGCTTTGCACGTACACAGTGCAAAACAATAAAGCATCAAGCTGATGCATGATTAATTGAAATAAAATCGAAATTGCAGTATGGCTTAGTGTGATTTATTAAAGCGCAAAGGCTGTGATTTAAATTACTTAAATGTATGTTCTGCTTGTTTCAGAGTGAAACAAGCAGAGTGTGTGTGTTCCATTACACAAAAAGCAGCTCGTGATTGATTTTCAGTTTCTCAGAGTGGCTCGGTTTGCAGTCTCAAGCTTGGTTAGCAGCTCATCTCTGCACATTAGAGCTGTACGATTAATCGTAAAAAATTTGCGATCTTGATTCAAACACCCACGCGATCTTATTTTATTAATGACTATGATTCGCCCGTGTGTTAAACATTTGACAAAATCATACCGGAACATTCAAATCTGTTTGTTCTGCCGCGCTGGGCCAAAGAGAGCAGTTTTGAACCACACAGTAGTTATTTCTGTTACAAATATTCAAATTATCACTAAAGTACTGAGATAAAAGTTTAAAGTTAAGATATAAACACTGATGTATATGATAGCGATCAAAATAGCGCAAAACACCTTTTGAAACTAACTTGGCGATAGCGTTTGTATCAATTACATCTTATTAAAGTGACCATTAAAAAATTTATTTGTCATTGAATCATTCATTCAAAAGATTCGTTCAAACCACTGATTCATCCAGTAATGAAACAAGTATTTATTAATGAGTCATTGAATTCATTCAAAACTATTTTTTTAATAATCCATTCAAATTAATTAAATCGTGGGAGAATGCTCTAATTTTACTTATAACGTGCATTTGGAAAACCAACATGCACCAACAGTTTTTCCAAAACCAAAATTAATTTATTAAATAAATTAATTAATCACAATTTTTAACAGAAAATTTTGCAGTTAGATATTTTTTTCACCAAATCTTGTAGCCTTACATAAAGCAGTAAGTATTTTGAGTTAGTTTTTGCTGTAATTAGTCACGACAGTCAGTAGCGTAAAACATTGAGATGTTTTGATTCTTTTGTTTTTTGTTTTTGTTGGTGTGATATAAAAACAATCAAGCATTAAATCAATTTTTCATGTTTTTTTTGGTTTGTTTGGTTTTTTTTTGCATTGTGCTGATTAGCTCTTTACCAACATTTTGCTTTCAGTTTGGACGGACAAAGAACTTGATGCAGGAAACTTTGTTGTGTTCCTGGTTTGGTTGAGGTGCTGAAATACTGTCTGTTCTTCTCAAATATTTTAAATTTTACTGACCTACAGTGGAATTCCCTCACTGAACTCACTTTCCACACGACTGCATCATGACTCCTAGTCATACTCCAGTGCATCCTCATTCACTAAGAGAGGCATCCAGTGTTGGGTCTAATTGCCATATGTGTTGGAAGCTCAGTCACAACAGTCAGCTAGTGTTTGGTGGGTCTCGGCGGGGTTGCAATGAGATGTCTTACACCCCCTCTCAGCTTGCGAAGAGCTCTTTTTGTCTACAGCCATTGTGTGGGACGGTGCGAAAACACTACGAACTGCCAACCACCCTGATTGGCAGTTTCTGCAATAGGAAGAAGTGGAGTGTGACTGTAATTGAAAGATTACTGTGCCTTGGGAAGCTATTGATTAGAAAAACAATAGCATCCAGCTCATTGTATGCGGTAAGCCTGATTGTTCCGTCCCTAGCTGGCCTGATTAGCTTGGCAAGGATTTGAACTTGTGAAGCAGTAAGCTGCATTGAAATGAGATTGATGTTATCATCCGGCATTAGCGTTTGACTGAAAACCCAAATGGAAGTGGTAACCAATTTGTTCTGAAAACCTAAGGGTATCATTTTTTTTCTTTTACAGTAATGGCTAGCACTTTGTTAGCATGTCTCTTATCAAGAAGTGACCCTAAATGACACACTATGTCAGGTGATCACCCAGTCCATATGAAGATTACAACAAAAGTGCCACACCACTATGTTTGACATAAGTGGAAAGATAACTTAAGCTAAATTTGTTCCTTGTGGGCGATGCTACCCAGCACAATGTGACTGAAATAGAAACCCCTTAAAGTTGCTATGAAACTTTAGCGACAGATCTTTTCTTCCATATTGTGATGTACATCCGATTGCAGTGGATTTTCAGAAAGACAGATGTAATGCGAGGCCTTGGTTCTAGCCAACGGTTGTTGATTGGTGGTTGAGATGTGGGAGTTGTGAGCTTGCAGTCGAATTTGGAGCTGCGGTGTTTAAACGGACTATATAATTTGAGAAATCTGGCATATGCCACCAAAGAAAAGATGTTTCTCAACAGATGATCAAGTTATGACGTTTTGATTAAAGCTTGAATATTCAAAACAAAGTCGTAGCTTGATGACACAGAGTTTGAGCGTGGAGTCTTGGGAGTTGTCGTCTTAACCTCACAGCCGGTGGAAAAGAATCAGGATGGGACATGGGCAGAAATCATGTTCATGGATGAGATTATTAACGTTAATGTAGTATGAAGCAGAGCAGGGCCAAGTGATGGAGCTGAGCGAGGCTGCTGGGGCAATTGATAATGAAAGACGATCGCGACACACGTCTTAAGGGCAGCGGATCTTTTATTATTCCTCAGTTGCTGCTTCTGCTTTTTCCGGTCAAGCGTATGAGGTAACACAGTGCTGTTTATCATATTAGATACATTTGACTGTGATAAACTGTTACTCTGCGTTCGCTCGGCGACTGCTGTGAGACACTTGTTGCACACTGCAGTAAGCTAGATCGATTTTAGAATATCATATTAATAAATGCTGGGTGGCTTGTGTTGATAATGGCATGCAGTTAATTTTAAGACATATTGTATTATGGAGAAAATGCTGTATTACTTAGCTACTTGACAAAATAGTGTTTTTATCTGAGGCATGGTAAAAGCATGGTACTCTCGGAAAATCAAGAACTAGATTTAAACAATAAGACTAAACGTGTTGAGCTATATAACAATAATCCTCTCTATAAGTATAACAAAACAGTTGTAATATATTAAAGCGTCTTTGGTGTTTCCATGGTTTCTGCAAAATAAAACTGTAAACCGAGGGTAACGCGGATATGACGCCATTGACAGGCGACGCCCGGACACGTCCCATATCCTTGGTTAAAATCGTGATTTTTCTCATATATAACACTGGCCTAGTGGTTTTTGGAAGTTTTACTGCAAAAAAAATTGTACGATAAAAATGTTACGAGGTCAAAAACAGAAAGAAAAGTACACACTGAAGAATCATTCACATTGCATTCTATAACATGCATTTGCTAAATTTTCATTTCATGGTGACTTCACAAGGATAGTCCACCCATAAATGAAAATTCAGTCGTCATTTGCTCACTTTCATTTGCTTCCAAACTGGTCTCTCTTTTCCGAGCAGTAAATTGGGACTGAGATGTTGCTCATGTCTACTACTTAAACAATGTTTTTGAGGTTTAAACGCATCAATCTACATTAATTGTGATTGCACGGAAAGGTCCGAAAACTATATTAAAATTTCTTAAGTCATCTGCTGAAGAAATGTTATCCCTCTAATGCACAGTGTCTTTTTGCTTTATTGAACTAAACATTGCTTTTGAAAGAAGCAAAGTGTCACTGAAAAGCCATATCAGTTATTTAGGCATTTTGAATGTGCATCTCAACACACTCTTCCTGTTGACACATGCTGAGGTCTTTGTGGGACAAAGAAGCCCTTGTCTTTCAAAAAGGGGGGGGCAAGAGTTGCTAAAATTAGATGTGAGCTTCACCTCTCTCTGAGAGGAAGGAGTTGATGAGGAAGAGTAGCGTGAGGGCGAACGGGCTGCTCTGCACTGGTCTGTCACTGGGAGCTGTTGTCTGTCAGTGACGTGAATGGAGTGATGACTCACCGTTGCGGGAGCCGAGGGAAAAGCGTGTGTTTGTGTGTGTGTGTGTGTGTTTAACCCCTAACCTTAGAGCGAGCCGGAGGTAATGCTAAAATCCGCAGGATAAACCAGAGGGAACTGGTTTGTCCCTCTCTTCCTGATTTCTTTTTCGGTACAGATGGGCGTTTGTTCCATTTCTGAATTCATTCATGTGTTTTCAGTAGCTGGAAGTACATGAATACCATATGCACACTATGGAGCTTCATAACTGTCTGTTTAATATGAAGAAGCAGCCAGGGAAGAGAGAACTTAATTCAAGGCATCCCAGACTGCCGGGGGTTGGCTATGTTTGAGGAAAATGACATCAGAGGGGGAAAACATAACATGGCCATTTAACATCCTGGCATTAACGTTTCTTTGACGTTTGCCACCCTAGATTGGTGGTCAGCCTGTAAATACGCTCACGTTGATTTGCGTGCTTTTTTTTTTTTTCATCTCTTGATTACTCATGTCTTGACTACAGACAACAATCTTGTAATAGTTGTTTCCTTCACCACTTCTCTCCTTTTTAATGGTATTTGCTAAGCAGCCAAATGTGGGCAACTTGAAGCTAGTCTCGGACTGGCTTTCACAATTTGCTTGTTGAAGTAACATGTTTGATTGTATCTTGAAAAACAGATGTGCATCTGTGTGGCTGTTTGTTCAGATGTTCAGTAGGCTCATGCATACAGCTGTAGCGCGTTCCAGTGCGCACGTGACGTTCTCGCACAGGGAACTCAGAGTGGTTTGCCTTTATAAGTATAAATCTTCAAAATTTTGCATTGGAAGTGCATTCACTTAAGAGGCATTGTGCAACTGGCTGCAGTTGGGTTGGATTTTCTAGCAACCCTTAGTAACAACAGATCAAGACCCTCCAACAACACTCAAACAACACTGTAGGGGTACGTTGACTTTGTTCCCTCAACGACTTCAATGTTCCTTCATCTTCTTCAGCTCTTGTCACGAGTATTTGCTCTTGCGTTGACATTGTTTGCGATGGGCCACATCTGGCACTTGGTTTATTTCCACTCTGACATTCAGAAGTCTAAGTGCAGACAGTCAGGGCCTGATCACATACTCCAGGTGACATCACACACTTTGCTGTTGAGTCACCGTATACTTGTGCGTCACATTTTAATATTTTAGAAAAAAAATTGAATAGTAGAACCTGCTGTGTTGACGTCAGATACAGGGCAAATCAGCTCAGATTTTAGTTTGTAGAAGACTGAGCAAGATTCAGGCAACTTATATGTACAAGATGTTGACACTTCTCTATGAATCAGCTGGTTTCTTTGAAAACATTTGCTCTCCAAACTCGCTCAACTATGAACCTACGTTTTTATGACTTTGTTTGGCGTGTTAATACCATGGTTTTTGCGATAATGTCATGTTTTTTTTTTGTTTTTTTAAGAAGAATTCTTAGCTGTAGGATAAATAAACTACAACAAAGTTTAATACTTAAGTATGAGCATTAGTAATAGCAATGATTAATTGTCGTAATTCATAATTACAATAAAGTTAAGACACTGTATATAAACATGGCGAGTTATTACAGTGTATCAATGTGATAATTTCAACTTTTTATCTTAAGTCATAATTATCTCTTATGAAATAAAATATGAAATTGACACAATTGGCATAATCATGGTTTTTATCATAATTTAACAGACTTTTTTTGTTACTGATACTGTCGTAACAATTTTATTGCATAATTGTGACTTAGTATCTCATAATTTCAATTATGCTATTACTTTGTCAATTAAGATTTCAGTCATGACTTTTTTTCATAATTGTTACTTAGTATTAGTGTTGTAGTCAAGACCACCTAAACCGAGACCAAGAACAGACTAGCACTCCTCAGATTCATCTGAAAGTTCCACATTTACTGCCTGAAAAGTCTTATTTTTAATCAATAATTACCATTAGATTAATAAGACACTATGAAGAGCAGTTACCAATCAATTGAAATCAGTAACAACAAAGTTCATCTTTACACTGCAGAGGTGGAACAGAAGTTGCATCTGAGAAGTTGCATTGGTAAAATTACAAATGCATAAAAAAATGTTGAGATTAATGTTTTAAAAATAAAATTGTTTATTGAACATTTGTAAAAAAAATTAAAATAAATAAAAATAAAAAATCAATATCACGTTTGCAATTGTGCTCATATTTGTGAAAACAGAAAACTCTCTCTTGTGATGTTGCTTAATTGCTAATTATATCATATGTTAAAATATAAATATCAAGATCTTATACAAGTACTTTTTTGCAATCATATCTTGAATTTTGTCGGCATTTGTATTAATTTTGGTGACCATTTGACACAATCCCTTGTTGATTTCTGACCCGGCACAACAGTAACAAAATAAATTAAATTAGAAATAAGTTATTGATTACATTTGAAGCAGAAGGTTTTACATCCAATCAAATTAATGATGTTAACAAAGAAATCAGACAATGCAACAGCAATTTAGCGATATCCCCACAGTTGTGGTCTTGACCGGTCTTGAAAAAAAATCCTGAATCCTTTTAGTCTGAGACCAAGACAAGACAGAGACCAAATACAGCTGAGACCAAGACCTTCAAAAAATGGTCTTAAGTTGTGTTTATGGTTCTGTCTGCTGTCTGATGTGTGCTCTGGCACAGACATCCACTGGTTTTTTTTTTGTTGTTGTTTTTTTGGGAGACATTATAGTGCATTTATGTGTGTGTGGGTGGGAACATTCTTTGTGAGTGGACATTTCTGTGGGTGTATTGATAAGGAGTTACTCACCAAAGCAACTCTGATTGCGACTGAAGCCAGCGGTGAGCTCTCAGTACTGTGACCCGATCCATTCACCCATCCAGAGAAACCTTTACTAATGTCACCATGTTTAGATACAAAGTGCAGCTTTAGTCCATCAGCACTGAACTGTGTGTAGAGCTCTTCTCTCTCCCACGAAATGGCTAAATCACTAATTTGAGACTAAACAGAACGATTGTTTGCCTATAGGTTAACGTCAAAGAACATGTTAATCTTTGTTTCACCCTTATTTGAGACTAAACAAAATGATAGTTTACCTTCAGGTCGACATCAAAGAGCATGTTGGTCTGAACATGCTTTTCACACAGAAGGTAAAGAACTAGTGATGCATCCATATATAAATTACCAAATTTTTTTATTATTTGAAATTAAAGGGATCACAGAGTGATACCATACCTGAATCTATCACAGCAGAAAATTAGTATCCTGGAACAGCGGCCAATTAGAGTTAAATGGCCATTATAGAAAAATATTTGACCACACAGGATACCGCAATTGACCGATCAGAATCAAGTATCCCAGAGAGCTGTGTAATAAATGTTTTTCAAAAAACAACAGACAAGCACTATGTTTGCTCACAATTAAATTAATGATATATGCTTATTATGAGGAGGACATGTGAAGCTATGAAACTTGCAGGATGTTTTAATGGTACAAAGACTTCACATATGTCAAAAGATCAAGGCAAATTTGATTTCTCATGACCCCTTTAATAATTATAAGGTGAAAAAATGTATACATGGATGAATTGTTCACAAGAAGATCAATAACATGCATTTAGAAAATAGATGGGATCAGTTTTCATTGCATGCCATGCTTTTACATTTGGCTTAAACTCCTCCCCTCCACAATCGACTGTAAGCTCACATAAATTTTTCTCAAAATCCCATTAATAAACGATGGATAAAACTAAGTCCCAGCCCGTTGTCTTTTTTTCAATAATCTGTTTCTCTCAGATTTATGTCACAATACAGAAGAAAATATCATCCACTACTGCTTAAATTTTATTGCAATTTTAAACTATTATTGGTCAGTATGATGTGCTCAGTGGGCTTCATTCATGAAACACAAGAACAAATTTTGGTATAAATTGCTTTTAAATCATTCATGCAGTAGATTGAATTAGACAGTTTACGTAACAATGAACATGAACATTTTGAAACGTTCTGCTTGGGATTCATGAATGAACCTGATGCATTTGTATATGTGGGGTCTCTGCAGAAAGATATTTCACAAAATATATTTATTTATGAATTTGCTCTCTTTCAGTTTCTCCCGTACCTGCTTCATTCACTGCATCTGCAGTCCATAGGTTTTTGAATGAATGAGTCGATGACTCATCCCACTTTGCAGAAGCCTTTAGGGATGGATGGAGAGAGAGAGGGAGAGAGAGGATGAGGGATGGTTTGGAGAAAGATCCAAGTGCTTTTTGGTTTATTTGATGATAATCCTTTAATAATTAGATGGGTGCAGGGTTCAACAAGCTTAATCAATATGCTTATTTATATCCCACATGCATGTACACCTCTGCATGCCATGTTGTCTTAGCATAACTCTTGGGGTGGTAAACACAGATTCCATGCACTGATAAATCTGTGTGGGCTTTCGAATTTAGACAAGGGATTTATCATACCCCATTGAATACTGTCCAAGGAATGAAGACGAAAGCATATTATCCTAGTAAGCTTGACTTCCACTAGCCTTTCTTTCTCTATCACTTTATTTTTTGGAGCATCACGAGAAGAGACAGTGGTTCCATAAACATCGCTGTGGTCTTTTCCTCCCTCTGTGCATGTAGACGGACGTCACTCAGTCCGCCGGGGCGTGACCGGTGCTTGTTACACGGCTGTGGAGGATGCAAATAAAATATTTAGCATAAAAAAGACTCCTTGTTAAATTTTTCCATACTGCACAGGAGGGGGTTGGTCATTAAATTAGTATAACCTGTACTTTAGTAATCCTTCTATCTGTTCATCCGACCTGCATGTCACCTTCCCTGAATGCTGTCGGCCAACACTAGTGACTCTCTCTAATCCGCTAATGGAACGCTGTAGGACCCTCTCAACTGGTGACAAAGTGTTAAGAGAATAGAGCCTTCATTACACCTAAAGAAAGAAAGAAAATTAGTTACAACTAATCAGACAACAGATAATCAGCAATGCCAGTTTAGAGCTGGGGTTAACGTTTTGTAATTAGCAATTAGCCTAGACAAGGGGTTGGTGGAACTGTGTTTGATTCGATTATTTCCAGGGCCAGTGTAATTAGACCCAGAGAGTGTGACAAGTTCCTAGTTTTTTTTTTTTTTGGTTAGATTTAGTGCAACTAAGAGCAAAGACATTCCTGGATCCAGGAGCACAAAGGAGCTTCAAAAACATTTATGAAGTTGAGTTTTGTGTAGAACTTTATGAAATGATGACCATGAAGCTCACGTGATCAGCTTCTTTATATGGTTAAATTTGAGAAGGTACACCTGCTTGCAATGGACAGTACAGAAACTGGACAACTTCCAGTATTGATTTCATAAATTCCTCAAGCTTCTATCATCAATACTCAGCTTTATCTAGGTTTGGCTATGTTTGCATGTGCTGCTCTTTCATTACCATGACAAAATGAAGACCACTGCATTGTCTTGAATTCACAATTGAAGGGCCGACTAACTGTTGTTGTATCTTAAGTTCAGAAACTAGAGCTGAAATGGAGAGCTACACTGGGACTGTCTGTCAGGATATCAGCTGAGGCTGAGATTATCGAGATGTCGACCATCTCAACTGACACATCTGTCAGGTTATAGCCTAGTGTTCCTGTTCATCTTGTTAGATTTCAGTAGAGCATTTACTGAACATCCTGGATATCCAGAGTTAGCCGCAAAAGGTTTGTGTTTGCCTCAGACCTATTGAGCAGATTTCGATGTTGTTGGCTTTCGTTGCCAGTCCACAAAATGTGTGTTTCAGAGCTGCTGACTGATAGTTTCTGTTTAAACTTGTCTGTTCTGGTTGTTTGTGTCTGAGAGAGCAAAGATTTAACGGCTGTTTATTCTCAGAACAGAACTGCCTGTTTGGAGTTATTCTTGGCTCGGTGCGTGTGTGTTTTTCTCGTCCTCTACGTGTTTGTTGATGTTTCCTCTGGAAGGCTGGCACTGGGGGTCCACGTCAGCAGAACAGCAGACCGCCCATGCTCTTCAGGATCTGAAATGAGAGAGAAAGAAATAGAAAGAGGGAGGGGGATGTGGCCTTTTGTGTCTGATCTCTGTCTGTGCTTGTGCGTCAGTCTGATGTAAAAGTGTGGGTGTCTTTTTTTTTTTGCCTACCTAGCCCATCCCCGTTTTTTTCCACACCCAGCCCATACTCCTTTTGCCGTTACAGCCCATTCATCCTCTTACCTTTCTAGCCGCCCCTCTTTTTTGTACTTCATTCATTCATTCATTCATGTGTTAATGCATGTTGTCGTCTTTTGCCACAGACAGATGCAACATTAGCATCTTTTCACGCCCCCGCCAAACCATATCGTAAATCAGAAATCGATCATCTTAGTCAGGAGGGTCTCTGATGCAGAATTGGATCAGGTTCCTCCCACGCTCTGGGCATTTTGCATCTGAGGTGACCTGATGCAGGGCTGTTAGTCTGAGTCATTAGTCATCAATTAGTCTGCTTGAGTCTCTCCTAAAACAGGCTTCAAAGCCAGCACAGCACTCCACATCAAAGTGAAGAGCTAATAGTCCTCTATGCTCTTTGTAGTACTACAAGGCTTATTATAAGACAGGCTAATGATTTTAATAGGATGCTTTATTGAGTAATGCTATGTGTAAGTAGTAGTGTTGTTTTTTAAATATTAGCATTTGTTGACCAATGGTGTTTTAATAGTTAATGTTGGTATCTAGAGAGCAAGGTGTTTGTGCAGCTGAACCAGCCCAATCCATGGCATTGGCTCAACCAGAGACACGAGTTTGAGGCGGGGCTGTTTGTTTGACCAACCTATGGAAAACAGGGTGTAATGCTGCCTTCGAAATGGGAGGGCGTTAATGTGCAATTTTTTTTTACCTTGGAAACACGCATTTACGATAATTCCGAGAGCATTTGAAGGCGACATTCAGAAAGTTCAGGAAGCCCGTCAGAAAGAATTTATTTTTGCAGTTCCTTTTTTGGCCACTAGTGGCACACTGTGCTGCTTTTGTTCCATTAGCTATAGATTAATTCTATTGCCGATGCGAACAGAACACTGTGCTTCATTACTGTGACGAATGAATGACTCAAGTTGATTTTTGAATCAAAATTGTACAGCACAACCAGTGTTGTCTTGACTATTTGTGAATAAATTACTCTTGAGGCTTTTTTTAGTAAATCAAGTAGGGCTGGGACAATAAATCGATTCATCTCGATTCGTGGATCAATTCTGAGATTTTCCAAATGCATTGCGATTCTCTCTCGAATCGATTCTGAGCTTAGTTTTTAACAGCAGATGGAGCTCCAGACTAGTTTTTAACTGCACGCATAAATGCTCATGAAGAAGACAGCTCGTGCGTTCGACTGAGTCTGCCCCTGCATCCCAATGTGTACTATCCACCCTAAATAGTATTGAATATTACTAATGTCACAAACTATTTAGGATGGATAGTATGGACATTGAGATGCAGGCTGAGAATGTACTTGGACCTCTGCATGCTTTTATGATGCAAGATTAATGTAAATAGCACACTGCAAACACCATTGTAATTCGCTTCAACCTTTTCGAACTTTATGAATGATAATTTTATAGAAGGTTCAAGTGGTGTGTGTAATTGGAAGAAAGTAGAGTATGGCTGTTTTTTAAAGCACGCAGTGCCATCTGCTGTTAACTAAGCTCAGAATCGATTTGAGAGAGAATCGCGACGCATTCTGGATCGATCCAGAATCATTTCTCGATTTATTGCAACGATTTATTGTCCCAGTCAAAAGGGTCCAGTTTTCCATGATGCAGCTGCTTTGCATAACTCTCAGAACACAGTTAATGTAAAATATAAAATGCAAGAGTTCCAATTCCAATCAAAAGATCAGACATTTCTGCTTTGAACATCACCAACCACGTACACACTCGTTTATACGCGGAGACCCACTTTGACGCTGATTATAGAGCAGCGACGGCTTATGCGCGCCGTAATTACTTCCAGCAAGCACTCGCTGATTATGTGAGTTAGTCTGTTCATGGAGTGAAAACAGCTGCGATCCGGGGAAGGGAGGATATGAACTGTGAGCTAATACAAGAGTGACACATGATGTAGAAACAAGAACCATTAAACCACCACATGTTTGTGTGTTTGTGCGTCTGATATTCTTGCGGTAAGTCAGAGATATTATATTTAAAAACAATTCGACTGTAATCCAATGTTTGGTAGATCAGTTTTCTGATCCTCAGGTGGAACGCGAGGGTCCTCTGATATTGGAAATGTTATGACGGGCCACTCCTGGTTCTGGCTAGATTAATAAGGCCTGTGTTTGGTCATGTTGAGCAGAGCAGGTCAGCGTGTTCCTCCATTATGCTACATCCAGATGCTTAGTTTCTCTGGTGTGGCTTGTACAAATAATAGTGCTGCTGTTTCCATGAAAGACTACATTAGAGAAATTTGTGGGAAATGTGTGACTTGAATAATGATCTGAATGTTTATACTGAATGGCCTTTTGTAGTCTTCCTGCTGTCGGACTACTTAAAAACACAAAAGAGAAAAATATTAGGTTTTAAATTTAAGAGAATTGTACTGTTCTTAAAAAATGTCATACAATGACAAATTAAAATCTATGGTATGGGGTAGGGGTGTCGCAATATACCGGTATTGACGATAACCGTGATATTCAAAGCATGAAATATCGATATCGCATTAATTTAGGGTGTCGCAATATACCGGTATTGGCAATAACCACAATATTTAAAATGAATAGGACGCTTATGATATCATGACATGTAAATACTCCAGCGCCAGTACCTGGTTGACCTCTCAGGTGGAAGTATTGCACCTTAACGCTGACACCTGTCAAACAAGAAGACGACGCAGCGCGCAGCTTTAGAAGAAGAATGTCGTCCGAACCGGAGAGTGAGAGGCTCTGTCGGGCTCGAATAAAGTAAAGTAAGCTCGACAGTATGGGAGTTTTTCGGCTCCATAGACAGCCCAATCCGCAGGATTTGCCTGGCTACAGTCAGTGCGAAGGGTGGCAACACCACCAACCTTTTTACCCCCCTCCGTGTCCATCACCCTGCAGATTATGCCATTTTACAGAGAGTAAGTTGCGATTGTTTTACTAGTCATGGAATGGGAAATTTTATATTAACCTGTAAACAGCATTTTCTGTGTTCATACATTTAAATAAAGGGTGATTATTTTAATAAGTAGCCTACCGCGTTTTCTTTACTCGTCTTATTCAGCGTGATGTAGCTATGCATCACGTTATATGCCCTCAAAATTTAAGATACACGGACATTTTTTGCCCCGACGAGTTTTTGTCATTATTATCATATTATAAGATGTAGTTGTATTACAATATCACACGAGCAAGAGTGCCTTTTTCCCCAAATCAGCACAAATGCAATGTTCCTTCAACTTATTGTTAAATGAACAACGTGAGTTACATTTTAGACACAGTATTGTTGTTTTTTTTTTTTTTCTTTATTTCGCCAACGGAAATTTCAAAATGATGGACAGCAGAACAGAGCCCCCGTGCAATAGAAATGTTTTTGTTATACTGACTGAATCCGCGTTTAGAACGAATGAATCCGAGCTTCGTTCCTGAATGAATCAGTCATTTGAACAAATCGGTTGACTCACTCACTCATTAAGACAGTGACTTGCTGCCACCTACTGGCAGTTTAGTTTCATATTTAAAGGGGCTCTATGTAAGATTTTTACTTTAATAAAGCATAAAAAAAAAAACCGATATGTTTGCAGATATTTAGGAAACATGCTTGTTCCTCAGAAAAACAATGCTACAGCCAGATATTCTACTTTGAAAATATGCGTTCCGTGTCGGAATGTCTGTCTTTTTTTTGGTCTGTGTGAAACGTGTGCTGCCAGTTCATCCAATAGAATTTCGACATCACAGGTTGCCAGTTGGCGGAAAACACTGCGTATTGCAGCCTTGGAAACCAACAAACAAACTGGTCAGAGAATCGCAGATTCTACCTGACCTAAAAAGCCTCTGCATCCATCTAAAAATCTCTATGAACAACAGCATATTAAAACAGATAAATCAACTCATCAGCTTACAGTTTGTAATTCTCCTCAGCTTTCATTGTGAATTGCACTCCCTATTGTTGGCTACCTCGTCTGTGAACAAGGGGGCGGGCCAAACAATATTTTGAATTTGGACTGCAGTACCTATTTTGAACACTGGGTGTCATTATTACATAGAGGCCCTTTAAGGGACATTTTAATTAAAAAGTTAAAATTAGAAAAAAATCCATATTTAAATATTGAATTAAATTTATGTAGACAAATTGTAAATGCTGTGTTAATATATTAATGCCACTTCTCATTCTGTGTCACCTCTGTATTGCAAATATGGATTTTGTTGATAATGATTTCATTTGATTGGTAACAGCCATAATGTATAGGCTAGTATTAATTTTTATTTCTTCAGGTCTTAAAAAGCCTTAAATTTGACTTTAAAAAATGTGCAGTAACCCTGAAATAGAAAAACTAAATAAACAAAGTAAAAATGATTTAGACTGATAAATCTCTCCCCCCCACCCCAAGGATTCTGTAAATATCGCGATATATCGATATCGTGAAATCTTTTGGCCACAATAACCGTTGTGTGAAAAAGCTAATATCGTGACAGCCCTGGTATGGGGTATAAGGTAATATTTAAAACAAAGTGGAGAACATCATAACGGTGTTAATATTATCAGTGTTTTTTTTTTGTTGTTTTTGTATATTAAATTGGCATTCCCAAGATTAATTATTCTTCTACTGATATTAGATATTTCCTTTCCAATAGGTTTAAGGGTTAGTTCACACAAAAATGAAATTTGTCATTAATTACTCACCCTCATGTCGTTCCAAACCCGAGAAGACCTTCTTTCATCTTCGGAACACAAATTAAGATATTTTTTTTATGAAATCCGAGAGGAATATGACTTGTCCATAGACAGCAATATAATTACCACTTTCAAGGTTCAGAAAGGTTGTAAAGACATCATTAAAATAGGCCATGTGACTAAAGTGGTTTTCTACATCAGAACGCCAGCTCATTATTGGCTGACGCTGTACACATGAGCACCACGCCGCATGCGTGTGATGCAGATTTCTCTTTAAGAGTGCATGTTGGAGTCAGTTGCTACGTTCTATGTAGGAATTTTATTCCTAAATATAATTTAATTTCTAAATATAATTGTATATTTGTATTAAAATAATAAATTTAATTAATATTTAGAATGCTTAGATGGCTTTGCTTGTTTTGTTCAGTTTTTTTGTTTGTTTTATTTTTGCTTAATAATGCTTTGTTTTTGCTTTCTTTTCTTTTCTTTTTTTTATTTTTCCCCCCAAAAATAAAATGGAAAAATATATATATATATTTTTAAATTTTTTGTTTTGTTCATATTTTGTTTTATTTCATCCATTAATAAAGTTGTTTTTGCCTGCAGAATGGTGTAGTTAGGGTGTCTACTAGCAGGAGTTAACTTGACCATACCAGGGAAAACATTGACCCCATAGTCTGTAGTTGTAGTGCCGAGGACTTTTACCTTTTACCTGTGACTGGTGACTCTAGCCTGGAGAGGTGGAGCTAGAAACCTTTGCACTAAAGAGAGGGAAGAGGACGAAAAGCAAATACAAGCCCTCACACACATTCCTGTTCTTCGTGGAGGACTGTTATTTTCTCTGTTGCTTTGCCCTTTTACCATGAGCGAAGGAACTACACCTGCACAGCAGGATGGAGGTCTGTGTTTACTTGTCTTTTTGCATTTGTGTGCGTGTTTGCTGTCCTTTGCATCATCCAGCTCTAACAAGCTCTCCGAGTCTTTTCTGAAAGTGAAAGTGTCAGATTGCAAAGGAAGGCATGAAAGAGCCGATCTGTAACAGGCTTTGCTGAGTCACAGTTTCTACCGAAACAAACACTCCAGTGCTGATACTTCCACGGACTCCGGCGTTTATCAGTGTTTCTTTACCCAGCTAAGTAAATGTCAGGAATTATTTGCCTTGATGTAGTAAATATGCTTATCAATGTTGGGCCGAAAACTGAACTCTTTTGATGTGAAAGTGAACTGCACACAGCTGTAATTATGACAGATTTTCCAACCTGGTTTGTGTCTGAGTTTCACTTGAAAATTTATGTCATTTACTCCCCCAATGACATTAAGATTTGTTCATGCAGGTTCAGTATGGTTTTGAAAACAGTATGGTTTTCAACGTGTTTTTCCTAACATTTTCCTTATACCTTGAATACATGTGTACAAATTTTGATCATTATTTAAAAAATATATATATTATGAAAATGGAAAATAAATTTTTCATTTAAGGTAACACCATATGACTATGAATAAAAGTTTTTAAACATAAGGACTACTAACTACTACTAATATTAATAAAATTACTTCATATTTTAATAGAAGTAATAATTATAATAGTAGTAGTGAGAGCTGCACGATTAATCGTTAAAAGATTGCGATCTTGATTTCACGCGATCTTATTCCTAAATGCCAACGATTCAGCTTTGTCTAAATCTTTGAAAAGTACAATCACAGTGAACATTCTGATCTGTGTTGGCGCTGATCCAGAGAGGGCAGTTGTCATGTATAGGTATGAAACAGCTTGTCTTTTTTTTTCTTTTTCTTTTTTTTTTTAGATCACACAGTATCATTATTTTTTTCTTACAATAATTCAGATTATAACAGAAGTACTGGGATAAAAGTTTATAGTTTGGATATAATCACTGATGCCCATGGTAGTGATCAAAATAGAATAAATCACCTTTTGAAAGTATTTTGACATTTCAAATAAAGTTTGTATCTGTTACATTGTTACACCAGAAGGTGGCAACGAGTGACTGTTAAAAAAAATTGTTATTGAATCATTCATTCAAGAGATTTGTTCAAAAACGCTGATTCATCCAGTAATGAAACAAGTGAAGTTGTTGTAAGTCATTGAATTATTCATTCACACCTATTATTTTTTTTATTTAAATTTTTATAAATAATTGAAATTGATTAAATATTTTTTTAAGGAGACTGCAGCAATTAACATTTTGTCAGAACCTCTATTTTGTTCAGTTTTCTATTCAGAATCGTGGGAGAAAAATGATCTCCATTTTAAATGGCAACAACAAAAATTGTGATTCTCATTTTATCCAGAATTGTGCTTTAGTAGTAGTAAGAATAGTATTAAAAGGAAAAATAATAAGAATAGCAACAGAAATAATGTCTGAATAATAATAATAATAATAATAATGTCAATAATAATGTTTTAAAACAGATAAATCAACTCATCAGCTTACAGTTTGTAAATCTCCTCAGCTTTCATTGTGAATTGCGCTCCCTATTGTTGGCAACCGCGTCTGTGAACGAGGGGGCGGGAATAACGTTTTTGAAAAAAGTATTTTAGGATCGCCATGGCTACATTTATTTGATCAAACATCAATTAAATCAATAATGTTGTGAAATAACATTTAATTTAAAATAACAATTTTCCATTTATTTAAAAATGTGATTTATTCCTGTGATGGCAAAGCTGAATTGTTTGAACATTGCTCATAATGTTTCCTCCACAGGTCCTGCTCAGGTTCCCATGATGTCCCCAAACGGTTCAGTGCCTCAAATCTATGTGCCTCCTGGATACGTTCAGCAGGTGAGTCATTACAGTACTATTATTTTATGGTTTTTATAGGTTGAGTTGTTATTTTGGTTTGGTGAAAAGGATGCAATTTTCAGTCTAATTTAAATCTCTATGGCCCTTTTCCAATCCTGTTGAGCTTCCCTTAGGAGGCTTTCACACTATAAGCGCAGTAGAATATATTAAACAAAATCTCCAAAATATTATGTATTTCAACAAAATCTTAGCGTCACACCACTACATTCTTTGATTTCGCTTGAAGTGTATCAGGGCCTTAACTTCTCTCTCTTTCCATGTAGATCATTGAGGAGAATGGAGTCAGGCGGGTGTTGGTCTTACCTCAGACGGAGTTTCATCCGGGGGGCCATTCTCCACTTCACCACCCGCCCCCTCCGCCCCATGCCCACCTGCAGGCCTTCATCCCGCACCCGCACATCATGCACGCTCCCCCTCACCTGTACTCAGGCATGGCTGGAGGAACCGGAGATATGAACCCCCAGTACATCTCCCAGTACCACCCAGCACACACCACCATCTACTCAGAGCAGGGTCAGTACACACACAAGCACTTTTGCTTCAGTAAAAAATTAGGACAACATGCTGCGCCACTGCTGACTCAAAAATATAGCACTATATTTTAGCTGAGTTATGAACTCTGAGAGAAAAACTGGAAGCAGGTAGATAATTTGTTGCCAGTAAATAGTCAAAACAACATAAAACAAAATCCTGTAGGAAACACTG
>RJVU01001449.1:354100-364668 GCA_003731715.1 Anabarilius grahami | reverse complement strand
ATAACAATCTACTATTGATTTTACATAAATATATTAACCACAAACCCTAATTCCTTAAAGAAACTTTTTGCATTTGTAGGATAAAAGAAAACATTTAGTTAATTTCTAAATGGAGATGCCAAAGTAGGTTTATCATCTGTGCATTGGTTTTCAATAATTCAATGTTCCATTGCACATTATTCCTTACATGTCTCTATTTTCCAATTTCCTCAGATACTCACCCCCCACACGGACGTGCGGCATTTTCTCACAGAGATGAAAGGGCTAGCAAAACCTATGAGCGCCTGCAAAAGAAACTGAAGGAGAGGANAGGGGTGGGCGGAGGGGGTGGTGGAGGCTTGGCCCCCTCCAAAGACAGTCCCCCTCCATCCCCGCAGAAGAGCCGTGGGACACCACCCTCAGGAGGAGATCTGCAGAACGGGCTGGGGGGTAAGGGCGCAGAGGAGCAGGCACAGCCCAGCACTGCTGTCGCCGACCTGGGCAAAAGCCCAGGAAGAGAGGAGGAGGCAGAGTCTGGAGGTAGGGAGGGAGATAGAATATAAGTTAGGGTTCCTAGAACCATTAGAATAAAGCAGTAAGGCACGGGATGCAGTTAAAGTGTGTCGATTGGCACAATGTGAAGCAGAGTTAACTATGTTAACTCTATGAAAATGTTACTTGCTGCCTCTCGTAGCTTTTTACTGCTTTTATAGAGCAGTAGAATCAGCAATACGAGACATCAATAGCTATGTTTCCATCCACGTATTTTCAGGTGCACTTTGGGATATTGCATAAAAATATGCTGGATGGAAACACCAAGATGCACAGAAATTCTAAAAATGCAAATAGAAAACGTATGCGCTTAATTGAGCTGGATAATTTTTTTTAAAATCCAAAACACGTTTATCGAATAAATTCCTCAATGCGCATCAAAAGTCATGTGATTTTGCACGATGGGATGGCATAACTACACTAACCAGGGTATCGATCTTGTTGCAAAGGATCTGAAATGTTGTTTTGATCATTCTGAAATGCCTGAGCAAAGTCTGTCGTCAAAGTGGTTCGGTATAATTACATCCCAGATCTGGCTTACACGACTGCGGTCCCAAACAGCAGACGTCTGCCTCCGAAAGCAAGATAACTTTATTGTGTTTCGTCTGCACGCTCTGAGGCATAAGTAAGTTATTATATACAAAAATTATTAGGCTATCTACAGTGGCTTCTCCTACTTTTCTTTGTGAAATTTAGCAGCAGTTTATCAGGAAGTGATGATTTTGTTACCTTCGACTCACTGGATGGAAATGGTGCTTTATTCGCAAATGCTATATGCAATATTCCAATTTTGCGCATAAGTTAAATTCACGACTTTGGATGGAAACTTAGCTAATGGTAAAGAAATAATTACATTTATTTGTAGTAATCTAATGGGGTCCAAAAGACTGAGACCACAAGGTTTTTTTTGTTTCTTTTTTTGTTTTTGTTTTTTGTTGTTTTGTTTTTTGTTTGTTTTGTGTTTTGTTTTATGTTGTTTGGTTGTGTTTTGTTTTGGGTTTTTTGCTTTGGTCTTATTTTACTTATTGTTACAAATTATACTATCAGTACAAAAATATACTGTAAGCGAAAACAATGACATAATAAAAGTTAAACGATAATCAGTTCACATCACCGTCACCAATTAGTTTATTTTAACATTTTATTAGTGAATAATGCTAATTAGACTTTACAGTAAAGCAAAACTTTTTGCGTTTTTCATGTTTAAATGAAGAAAATCAGTTTTTCTGTATTGTCTCAGACTTTTGAACCCCACTGATAGTGATAGTGAGATAGTGATAGCCTGATAGTGAGAGATGTATAGATATACAGTCTTGTTGCATTAATAGGTTTGCATATATCAGCTATTTTGTATCAGCTTTGTCTTATCCAATCAGATTCCAGCACCAAAAACGTTTTATGAATTAGACTTTAATTAATCTCCTACTACATCTAATTAAAGATGAACTTACTTAAAATGACCAGGGAATTACATGTTTACTGCTTGTCTCTCCCTCAGTTAATACCAACTAGAGTTACTCATGCATGCGGTCACTGATCGAGGTTTATTAAGAAGTAGTTATTAGCATTAACAGACATCAATGTCCCATTAAGTCGTCTTTTTCCTAGGACGATCATATCTCAGGTTCCAGGTAGAAGTCCATCCATGAGCCCATCGGCAGATGTAACAGGGCTCCCGGGACGGGCCCTCTCTCCACCCCCGCTGTAAACGGGCCCGAGCAGAGCTCATCTCTGGTCTCATTAGCTCCCTCAGCTTTAGGCTGCTGCAGATAACATTAGCTGTAATTACTCCTGCACTGACTCAGTCATTTATCAGTGCTAACAAACTCCAGCCTAGAGGAGCTCGGCAGCAGCTACTGTATGCCGGCTAAACTTAGCTGGTGTATCTATTAATCCATTCATGTAAAATAAATAGCTTTTATGTGTTAAAGAGACAGGCTTGAGTGTGAAGCCTTGTCCTCTTCTTCAATCAGTTTATAATGGAGTTGTCTTATCTAGATGTGCTTTTCTTTTTATTATGCAGAACTGGACGAAGAAGCAAAGGCTCTTCAGGAACGCTTAAACTCCATCTGCAAACCAGTGGTAAGGAGATGATTTTATTTGAGTGTTTTAATATTTATGTGCATATTCTGTATTTTAATTTCTTTAATGTTAACACACAAACTCACATATATAAAGTTTGAGTTTTTTTTTTTAAAGGAAATTAATACATTTATTCAGCAAGGAAGCATTGGGTTGATTAAAAGTGACATTAAAGACACAATCAAAAGATTTGTATTTCAAATAAATGTTCTTTTGAACTTCCTATTCATCAGTTTCCACAAAAATATGAAGCAGCACAACTGTTTTCAACATTTATTATAATCAGACATGTTTCTTGAGCATCACATCATCATATTAGAATGATTTCTGAAGAATCATGGGACACTGAAGACTGGAGTAATGATGCTGAAAGTACAGCTTTGAATAATTCTGAATAAATTACAATTAGCAATACTTAATTTACTCCACAATTTAATATACAATTAAATATTAAAACTGGGGCTGGATATCAATATAGATGTCCCGATTCGATTCTGATTCACAAGATCTCAATTCAAATGATTCTCGATTTTCAATTCGATTCAATGAATTCAGTTATTCAAATTTCACTGGCCACATCACAAAAAAATTTATACATTAATAAAATAGTTGTTGGTGTTTTGTTGTATTGTAATAAATAAGGTTATGACACCAAAATTTTAGATACCACTGAAATGTAACAATTCTTAATTCCAATTCTGATACCACAGCTGAAACTACTAGCTTAACTAATATAAATTCCAAAGATTATTAAAGACAAGTAATTGGTCATTAATAAAAAAGAACAAATGATCAAACTACAAGCAACAGCACAAATAAATAAATACAATAGAACAAAGATACAAATGAAATAATCTTCAAAAAGCTTTTCAGGTAGGTCAAACAGTAGTTTTAAGGTACAGAAATTGAATAAAGTAATCAAATGTAAAACACTGCATATAATCTTCACTGTACAAATTAAATAAAGTTTAATCCTTATTGAAGTTACAAAAAAGTTATTCAGTGAAGAGCAGTGAGTGATTTCTTTGTCTTTTGTAGTTTGATTAACATTAAAAACACAGACAGCAGCAAGAATATTAGGCTGCTGTCACTTTACTACTAATGCACGGGTCCAATATAATGATAATGATATAATGAGTCTTTCAGTCAAGTCCAAAGCCAGACGCAACCCACAGAAATGCATTATGCAACAGGTGTCTCGGATAGTCTGACAGCAAATAAAGATAAACGGTAATTAAATTACTTTTGAGTCATTTGTTACAAAAGTGTGCATCAAATATGCTAAACATGGAAGCTCGAATGTGTGTGAAGCACTAGAACAGACCTCATGGGTTTTTGCTCACATTTACACTGCTTTCCTTTTAATGCCAGTTGGCAAACCCACTTGAAGATGCATAGTGCTACCTACTGTACACCTGCGTCACTGCTGACGTAAAATGATGGATTGGGCTTAGGATAGCGGATACTGATTAGTTAAAAAATGCATTATAAATATACGAATTAGTACAGTGTTTTAGGAATATAGCAAACTGTTAGCATTATTCTTATACTAAAGAAACGTTATTTCGATTCACTGAACTTGAAAACTTGTACACTGAAACCAACTTTAGAGGATGTAGATCACCAAGAGGAAAAAGCATTGTTGAGCAGTTGAACCATAGAGGATTGGCAGATTCAAACAGACTAAATGTTTCATTTATAGCTTTATGAAAGTTTAAATACATTTTTTTTTAGCTTGTTTAGAATCCATGCCTTTAAATAATTAAGAAATGACTTGCTTGGCTTGCAAAATCTTATTTCAAACCATATTTATTCAAAATCCCAAATTTTTTTGAAAATGGATACATTTACAAGGCTTGACATTTTAAAATTGAGGGTGGACAATCCTCATAATCTCAAAGTGGGCAAGTATCGGTCTATTAAAGGTTTGGTTTACCAAAAAATGAGAATTGTCATCAATCGCTCCAAACCCAGAAGACTTTTGTTCATCTTCAAAACACCAATGAAGATATTTTTAATTAAATCTGAGAGATTTCTGTCCTTCCATTGAAATTCTATTCACCCATAACTGTTCAAAATGTTCATAAAGAAATTTTAAAATAAATTCACATGAATTGGGCTGTTTAATCCAAGTCTTCTGAAAAGAGAAAATAGCTTTATATGATGAGCAGACGATCAGTAAACATAAACTGAAGTGCAACCGTACTTGTTTGATGTGTGAGAACAAACCTAGTCTTGGTTCTTGCCGAAGCTGATGTAACGCGTCAAACAAACGTGCTTGAGCTTCCGTTTACCAAATTTTGAATGCTCTGTGTGTTTGTTGATCAAAGTTTAGATGTGAATAAATTATATCTGTTCATCATATAAAGCGATCAAGACTTTGATTAAACTGCTTAATTCATATGTAATTATTTTATAATCTCTTTATGAACATAAGAGTTTTGGGCGAATAGACTTTCAACGGAGGGACAGAAATCTCAGATTTCATTAAGAATATCTTCATTTGTGCTTCAAAGTTGAACAAAAGTCTTATGGGTTAGGAACGACATAGGAGTGAGTAAATGATGACAGCATTTTAATTTTTGGGTGAACTAACCCTTTAATTAGCCTGCCTGGCCAATACATCAGTCTATCACTGGAATAAATGTACAGGTTTTGGCATACTGTTCTTCTAAGTGAGCGATTTGGAAAGGCCTTTATGCTACATTTGACACTCTTCTCACTGAGTAGCCACCTTCTGAAGGACTGTACGACTGCTTGCTGCGTCAACAGATTTCTTAATGACAGTCATTTCCACGGTCTCAAAAACTCTACATCCCTGCATGATTACAGTCCCCAGAAGAAGACAGTAATGGCTCTCCATAATGGGTCATTAATGCTGTATTTGATTTGATTCATCGAGGAAGCTAAATGGCTGTCTTGTCTCTGGTGGTGTGGTGGGCTCTGGTTTATTGGTGTTTTCATGAAACTGTGAGTTCAGTTTTGGCGGAACTACAGTAATCACTATAATAATGATCTTGATCCTTTTTCATTAGACATTCAAACCTTTTTTTTAACATTATGTCCTGAGCAGCGTTTGTTTTTTAATTGCCATAGTCCTTAAAATATATAAGGGCACTACAAATATATTTTAAAAAGGCCATTTAAGCATGCTGTTTTAGATAATTTTTGCAGTATGTACAGTATGTCCCCGAACCCCGACATGCATGCTAGTGTCACCACCATTGGCATGCAAGCGATATAGAGCAAGAGAGATTGATTTTATTTCATTGTTTACCTTCACCATTGTCCAGATCTGCTTTCTCAATTTGTAATTGATATAAAACATTTAAAAGAAAAAAACAACAACTCTGAAATAAATATTTTCTTTTAGTAGCCATATTTTTTTTATTTAGATTAGAAGAAAATTTCGATGACACATTTTGGACATAAAGATTTCGAACACCTTCAATACATCAAAATGTTACAAAATAAATTCAGACAATATGGCCAACATTTGAATATTAGTGTGATAGGAATGACCAGTTTTGTTCTCAAAGCTTTGTCAGGATACAGTCTGACTTCCATCTTTTATTCAACTATGTTGACTTCCTTTGTGCATAAAGTTGGTGAAAACTAAACATTCAGCCAATAACTTTTGCAAGGCTTGGTCTGAAGATTATGAGACAAATTTGGTGAGGATGGAATAAAATTTGTTGTTGGAAAAGTGGACCAAAGTTTTCTTAAAGGTTTAGTTCACACAAAAATGAAGATAATGTCATTTATTACTCACCCTCATATCGTTCTACACCCGTAAGACCTTTGTTCATCTTTGAACACAAATTAAGATATTTTTGATGAAATCTGATGGCTCAGTGATGCCTGCATTGCTAGCAAAGGTACTTCCTCTCTTAAGATCCATAAAGGTACTAAAAACATATTTAAATCAGTTCATGTGAGTACGGTGGTTCTACCATAAAATTATAAAGCGACGAGATTTTTTTTTTTTTTTTGTGCTCTAAAAAAACTAAATAACAACTTTTTAACAATATCTAGTGATGGCCGATTTCAAAACACTGCTTTGGAGCGTTACGAATCTTGTCGAATGAGTGATTCGGATCACATATCAAACCGCCAAACTGCTGAAATCACGTGATTTTGGCACTCCGAACCACTGATGCGATTCGTAAAGCTCTGAAGCTTTATGAAGCAGTGTTTTGAAATCGGCTGTCGGATTTAATCAAAAATATCTTAATTTTTGTTTCAAAGATGAACGCTCTTACTGGTGTAGAACGACATGAGGGTAAGTAATAAATTACATTATTTTCATTTTTGGGTGAACTAACTCTTTAACTCCATAATGAATAAATAAATTAAGGCCTCTACAAACCAATTTAAAAAGTGTACAAGAGTTAGTTTTTGCATAATTACCAATTTTACCTGAATTTATGGTGAAAATATTAAACAAATGCAGGTTATGTTAATTTTCACGAAGTATGCTGACCTCACAGCTCATAAAACAGTACCCATGTTATTTATTGACTTATTTTGCCTGCTCAAAATGACAAGTCAAACATATCAGTCAGATTTATGTAGTTCAGTCACATCATTAACGGACTGATTATTGCTACAGCTCAAGCAGCGAGAAAAGTTGTAGCGAAAAATGTAGAGGAGAGAATCATGCCCTGCGAGGCACAGATAAATTGGTAAGTTAGTTTTGGCTTAGTAATGCACGTTCACTTGAGATATTCTTGTCTGAAAACCCAAAAGGTACATAGTCATGCATTCATAACCAAAGGAGACACTTGTTTCTCAACTGGAATAAAGCTAAAAATATTCCCTCTTGCATAACAGGAGTTCTCTTTTGTTCCGGAGGGGAAGCGCCAAGTGTCATTAAAATAAACTAAAGTGACTCTTTCCAGGCGAAACAAGCCGACGCATGTATTTCCCACATAAACAAGTGCGTGTAGTTAAATATAGTCAGTTAGCCCCTGGGAACAATTAACCTGAAATCAGTTGAACACAACAAAATGGGTTCCGCTAAGTCAGACAAATTTGGTTTGTCTGCTTGATCAACTTCAATCACGCATCGTTACATCAGTTTGCACTCATTTAATTTTTTTTTCATTTTCATCTCCGTATACCATCCCTTGGCTGTCCTCATGCATCACATTCACATGCTTGTCAAAACAATACCAGAGTTACTTAAGTAAAATAGTATTTTGTCAACAAGTGTTTATTATTTGACAGCCCAATGTTTGAAACAATTATGTATGTTACATGTATTGTAAAAACATGTATTTAAAATAGGCAAAATAACACTTTGTAAAATGACAGTCGATGTAAGCCCTATTATGCAGGGCTTACTTGAGACCAACTAGTTGGTCAAGCAACAAATTAGTTATGACAATATGTATTTTAGCTCATCCTTTTTGTTAAATTTACATAAGACAAGACTTAGGCAAGAAACTCATTCTATACAAGTTTGCAGACACAAATGCAGAAAATGCTACCAATATTTTCTTCGCTTTGTCATCTTTTTATTCAACTCTGTTGAATTTGTTTGGGCATAACGGTTTTCTTCTAACGAACAAGATTCGTTAGAAGAAAAGTGGGGAAAGAGATAAGGGAAATAAGGACTTTCAATTTTACAGGTTTACAAAAGTTAGTTCAGCATAATTACTGAGACTTGGGCCAGAAACCCTCAGTGCAAGTTTACAGACAATACAACTAATATCTTCTTTGTTACTTTTCAGAATGCTGCAACATGTGAAATTAATTTAGATGCATTTGCATTCACAAACATGTGTAGAGTAGGTTTCAAAGAAGTTTTGTCTAGTGAGGCGCTATTGTTGCTATATTGGCTTTTGGGTGATATTACAGATTTTAGATTTTTTATACTATGGGTCAAAATTTGATTTATATCTGCCGATATTAGATATTTAATTGTACAGGATAATTTCTCAGTTTTTACATTGAGATTAGCTTTGATGTCTTCTAACAGGCACTGGAATTGAAAAATGAATCTTTAAAAGATTAGTTCACTTTAGAATGAAAATTACCCCAAGATTTACTCACCCTCTAGCCATCTTAGGTGTATGTGACTTTCTTCTTTCTGATGAACACAATCGGAGTTACGTTAATAACTATCCTGACGCGCCAAGCTTTATAATGGCAGTGAAGGGGACCAACGAGTATGAAGCTCAAGAAAGTGCATTGTGTAAGAAAAATATCCATATTTAACAAGTTATAAAGTAAAATATCTAGCTTCCGCCAGACCTCCTTCCATAATCAACTTAACAAAAAAAGTGCAACTGACGCATTTAAAGGCGCTCTAAGCGATCTCACGTGTTTTTAGGCCAAACATTTTTTTGTCACATACAGCAAACATCAACTCACTATCCGCTAGCTGCCTGTCCCCTGAACACACTGTTAAAAAAACGCGGTCTCTGTAGTCGCCACAAGCTCCGAAAACGGCAACAAAAACAAACTGGTGCAGCCTGGACCACGAAACATATTAAACATGCTCCAGCCAATAACCGACAAGCAGCGTCAATACGCAAGCTACTTACATTTTAAATGCGCGTTCATGACTGTTTCAGGAAGCACAGAGGGGAGGGAGAGGAGGAGGAGGAGGGAGGGTCTAGCTAGCCTCTGTTTTGTTTGACAACACTTCGAACGTCAACAGGAAGTTACTCCACCCAGGATCGCTTAGAGCGCCTTTAATATATCTCAGATTGTGTTCCTTTAAATTGTGTTTCACCCAAAAATGAAAATTCTGTCATTTATTACTTACCCTCATGCCGTTCCACACCCGTAAGACCTTCGTTAATCTTCGGAACACAAATTAAGATATTTTAGTTGAAATCCGATGGCTCCATGAGGCCTGCATAGGGAACAATGACATTTCCTCTCTCAAGATCCATAAAGGTACTAAAAACACATCTAAATCAGTTCATGTGAGTACAGTGGTTCAATATTAATATTATAAAGCGACGAGAATATTTTGAAGTGCCAAAAAAAACAAAATAACGACTTATTTAGTGATAACTGATTTCAAAACACTGCTTCAGGAAGTTTCGGAGCGTTATGAATCAGTGGATACAAAATAATACAGATTTTAACATCGGCCATTTATTGATTAAAAATCATGCTTATAATAATCAGTATATTCATAAACAGCAAGAATTGTAGTTTCGGTGCATCACTAATCTTGTTTAAATATATTAAACCATTTTTTTTTGTTTTCTTAATGCATCTTGTGTCATCAGGTTACAGACATCCAGGCCAGAGGGGCCAGTTTGAGTTGGGTGGCCCCATCACGGACAGAAGGGGACGACGAGCCCAAAGAGGGAGAAGAAGTCCCTGCGGAGCCCAGCCTCACGTACGAGGTCTCAGTATCGTACAACGGCAAGGATGGGAAGTACAAGACCGCCTACAGGTGAGAGCATGCTCCGTGTCACTGCGGAGGAGGTCTGGGCAGGATGTGGAGAAGCTGTGGGTGCAGTTGAGGAACTCACTGTTGTTTTCTGTGGTTTGCTGTGGGTTTTCTAAAGTCATTTGTAGGTAAAGGCCATCAGCAGTTCACCAGACATCTGCAGCTCTAGATAAACCCTGAAGAGCAAGTTGTTTTGAATGTGTACAGTATGCAACATTAGTGCTAATATTTTATTTTCTTTGTCTTGCTTTTGTCAGTGGTGTGGAACTAAGTGCAACTTTACAAGACTTAAGACCAGCAACAGACTACCACGTCAGGTCTGTCGGTTTTGACTTTTACATGCACAAAACACATTATCAGCAGTTGTTATTGTTTACTCATCCTCATCTTGATTAAAACCCATATGACAAAGATATTTTACAAATTGCTACAAAGCTGCTCTATTCCATACAATGAATGGAGATTAGCTATATTGTATGAGTAATTCTTTATAAATATTTATCTTTTATAAATAATGTATAGTTGTTTTTTAAAGTAG
>RJVU01001449.1:331425-353261 GCA_003731715.1 Anabarilius grahami | reverse complement strand
TAATGTAGTTATATTAATTTTATTATAAAAATGTTAATTCTTTATAAATACAATTTTTTTTAAGTTCTAAAATTATTCCTTTGTTAAATATTGGTATTTGTATAGTGTCTCTGTATGCTAATATAAGTGTGTGTGTGTGTGTGTGTGTTTAGGGTCCGGGCTATGTGTAACTGTTTACAAGGTGTCCCTTCAGAGCCCGTGAGCTTCACCACTCTGACCTGTGAGCCAGACACACCCAGCCCTCCACGCAAAGCCAGCGGCACCAAGAGCAGCCTCGTCCTACAGTGGAAGGTGTGCGGCGTGCACATTAACACACCGACAAATGCCAACAACATATTATTACTGACTTTAACTGTGTAACATTAAAAACAAATACTTCTTCCTAGGCTCCATGTGACAATGGTTCCAAGATCCAAAACTATATTCTTCAGTGGGACGAGGTATGTTATTTTTCATTATTGCTGTTTCGGTTCATATTTCCTATTTTTATTTTTATTATCCCATTTTAAGTTTTTCTAAGATTAAGCCCATTTTTAGGAACTTTTAAGTTTTTTTTTTTTTTTTNTTTTTTTTTTTTTTTTTTGCTTTATTTTCATGACAGTTAAGTAAGCTTTTTTAAGCAGTTCAACTGTAATGTGAAAAATATATATATATTATTAAAATGGTAAAGTATTAGTATTAGTGTTCACTCTGTAAGGTGAGGTTTAACCATTCATGTTGTATAAAGTGCTAATCCTGGGCTGTGCTCTGTGAACAGGGGAAGGGGACAGGTGTGTTTGAACAGTGCTACTACGGCCCTCAGAAGCAGTACAGACTCACCAAACTTTCCACAGCTTCCAGATATTCCTTTCGGCTGGCAGCCAAAAATGACATGGGGGTCAGGTGTGTATCAATTGGGAGGCTCCTCAATCCAGCTCCTAAAGAAAGAGACATTGTGGGCCCTATTTTAACGATCTAAACGCATGGTCTGAAGCACACGGCGCAGGTGCACTTAGGGCGTGTCCGAATCCACTTTTGCTAGTTTAAGCTAGTTTTAGCTAGTTTTTTGCTTAGTTTTAACGAAACTAGCAAAAAAACACTTGCGTTGTGTGGCAAGTGTTGAGGGTAACAAAAGTTCAAAATTAACCATGCTAATGGAAGATAAATTGGATTAAATAATTGGCGTCCATAAATAAATATGAATCTCATTTTTCTTTTTATTAAAAAATAATTTTGTTACACTTTATTTTAAGGTGTCCTTGTTACAGTGTAATTATACAATTAAGTACTGAGTAATGTTAATTAACTACATGTATTTAGGATTAGGATTAAGAATAGGGAATGGTTTAAGGTTAGTTGCATGTAATTATGCATCATTTACAGTTATTGCTACAGTAAGTACATGTAACATGTAGCAAGTACACTAAAATAGTGTTACCATTATTTTTGTCTTCATGACAATGCAATCATTTACCTGTATTTTGCTCTTTCGGCAGTGACTTCAGTGAAGTCGTCCACATCATGACGTCATGCAGTGTTCCTGCTCCCCCTTTGAGCCCTGAGTTGATTCAACCTGGGGTCACATGGCTCTGCGTGCGGTGGCAAAGGCCGGCCGGCTCGCCCAAAGAGGACGACATCGGCTACGTGCTGGAGATGGAAGAGGAGGGCTCAGTGAGTGAGAGATTCACACACACCTTTTACAGAAATGACAAAAGATGCAATCATCTTTTTTTATCTATATTGTGACGTATATCCGAGTGAAATATAAACAAACAAGAACAAATGTAGAGTGGGAGTTGATTTTGTCCATGGGGAATTGATTGAATGATTGTGGTTTGCTATTGGTGGATCTCATGTGAGTGACAAGTTGTCCCGCCCTCAGACCAGTGAACACATCATCAGAGAAGAGATGAGCTGCAAGAGGGAGGGGAAGTTATTTTGTTTAAAGATGAGGAGGCACATGAATAAAAAAAAAAAAAGATATGCACGGATAAATCATTATAATAAATTCTGCAGTAGTCCATATAAAAACAAGAATTGTCCATTTTGATATTATGGTGACTTGAAAGACCTCAAAGGCCTTAAACCAAATGGATAAATGACTAGAAGTCCTGCTTACAGATGTGATACAGGTATGAACCTCCATCTCAGATTTTAGAGGGGGTCAGAGATGCATGTTGGCCATATCAGCAGTGTAAACGTTAATTTGTCCTGATGCATCCTGGACTGAGTGACCGCCTACTTGTGTAGCAGATATACATTGTGGCAAAAATTTACTTTACTAGCTAAGTACAGATTTCAGTTGTGTAATTAAATTAGCTCATACATATACATGCAGTAGACATTGACAATGTTTTTGTTTTTTTACAGCAGATATTATTTTTGTCTGTGTCATATAAAATTGAAGCATAATTGTTTAATTTTTTCTTTTTTATTACAAAAACTATAGTAATCAATATTTTAGTAACTTATTTAAAAGAAAACAATTAAATGCATTGTATTTTATTAATTAAAATTATATTATTAAAGTATAATTCTTTTAGTTATAAAACAACAATGATAACAATACAGGTTGTTTTGAGACAAAATGGAAACAAATGTAATTTCTATGTTTGTTTTGGGCCATTAGACTGTCAAGCCTGAGAATGCTACATGTTATGTAAACAGTTGGGTAATAAACGGCGATCTGTCTCAGCTGGCTTCTTGTGAGAGGTCTAAGGCAAAAGTTAAATTGTGATGTAAACAGGTCCATAAAGATCCATAGAAGTAGGCCAGGTTTGTTTCATGCTTCAGTGTCTAATGTGTTCTCATGAATGTGTTGCACAGGGTTATGGGTTCCAGGCCAGTTATGATGGAGACGACCTGTCACACACTATCAGAAACCTCCACAGGAGCACAACGTACAGGTTCAGGGTGAGAACACACAAACACACGTGATTGATGGGTTCTTGGCTCCGTTTATACAGTGTGTGTGTTTTTTTTTGTTTTTTTTTGGGGGGGTTTCTTTTGTTTGTCTTTTTTTTGTTAATTTTATTCTTTCTGTTTGTTACTGAGTCTGTTTTTTAGCTTGTGTGTTTCNTTTGTTTGTCTTTTTTTTGTTAATTTTATTCTTTCTGTTTGTTACTGAGTCTGTTTTTTAGCTTGTGTTTCTTTTGTTTTTGTTTCTTTCTTTTTGTTTATTTTCTTTATTTTAAACTTTTTTCTTTTGCTTGTACATTATTGGTCCTTCATTCTTTTATTGCTGTCTTCCATTTATTTTTGTTCTCTTTCAGTCTTTCTTGTTCTTTTATTTTTGATTAGCTTTTTTCTTTTCTTCTTCTTTTAATTTTTGATGATACATTTTTTCTTTATTTGTTCATTAAAGGGATAGTTCACCCAAAAATGAAAATTATCCCATGATTACTCACCCTCAAGCCATCCTAGGTGTATATGACTATCTTCTTTCAGATGAACACAACCGTAGATATATTTAAAAATATCCTTAGTCCTCCAAGGTTTATAATGGTTATGAATGGCTGCCCAGATTTTGAAGACAAAAAAATGCATCCATCCATAAAAAAATGAATCCATACAACTCCAGGAGGTTAATAAAGGCCTTCTGAAGCGAAAAGATGCGTTAGTGTAAGACAAATCTCCTTATTTAAAACTTTATAAAGTAAAATAACAAGCTTCCGGCGCGACAGCTATACGCATTCGGCGTATGTCCAAAAAGCGATAACTTCCGTGACGTCGTACACAATGACATATGACAAGTCATATACACCTAGGATGGCTTGAGGGTGAGTAAATCATGGAATGATTTTCATTTTTGGTTGAACTATCCCTTTAAGTATTTTTTTCTTTTTCGTTTGTTCATTGTTTGCTCTGTCTTTTGTTCTTTCTTTCATTATCAGTTTATTTTATTCATTGTTTTCTTGCTAGCTTTTTCTTCCTTACATTTGTTAGCCCATTTCGTTTTCGGTTCTTTTATTTATTCCTGTTCTCTTTTTTTTCTTTTAAACTTGATGTTGTTTTTCTTTTGTTCATTCCATCATTAGCTTGTTCTTTCCTTTGTTGTTTGTTAGTTCATTCTTGTTTTGTCTTCTCTTCAACTCTTCAAGCGGCTGTGAGATGAAGCAGGTGGTGTACTGATGCGATCGGTCACTGTTCTTTGGTGTCGTTAGGGATGTGCTGATTTATAATCTTTTATTTCCAAAAACAAAAATGTATTAATGCGATCAGAATGACTGTGTGTGTCCTGATGAGAGGAGCTGATTACCTGCCGAGAGCTCACATCCCCAATTACTGCCAATTACTGTGACGGATGACATCACAACACCACCGTTTATTTCTGAACCGTGAAACACTTCCTCATCCTGCACTTTTATCAGGGGAAGAACTGTTTCTGAGTGAGATATATTTGGTGGTGAATATAAAGGCTTTTGAAAGGCCCTAGAGATTTCCATTTCCTCTGCACCCAGTGTTTGGGTGAGTCATAATGAAGACTATTTTTAGGACCATTCAGATTTTTTTTAGCATTGTGACATTTTGAATAATTAATGAACCCCCCCGAACACACACACATCGACAGACACACACATGTTCTGCCTAATTTTTCTTTTTCCTTTTTAATCATTGCAGGTTATCGCCTATAATGCAGAAGGGAAGAGTAACCCCAGCGTTGTGTCTGAGTTCACAACGGCCCCTGACAGACCGGGCTGCCCCTGCAGACTCACAGTGAAGGGAAAACCTCACCCGACCAGTTTCCGCCTGACCTGGGGTCAGTTCAGCATGTTATGAACACACAGATTGATCCTTGACAGAAAAAAAATCAAAAAATCACCTTTAGTCCTATGATTTAACCACTTTGACTGTTTTTTATGGATCAGTCAAAAAACTGAAACACAAATCCCCCCCCCCAAAAAAAAGTTTATGCACATTTTTAGAATTTATGTGCTTCTTGGCATTTCCATCTAGCATTTTTTAATGTGATAACTCAAACGTCGCTTAAAAATATGTGGATGGAAACATTGCTATTGATGCACTAAAATTTCAAAAACCGAAATTATTCATCCAAAAATGATTTTGTACAGCCATTGTGCTCGCATTTTAAAGAAGTGGTGTGGTGCTGCGCTTCTCATCCAGTGTTTGACCCCCTTTAGGCCCTATATACTTCAAGTGAAATTGAAGAACGAACTGGTGTGACGCCATTTCGAACAAAATCAGGCCAAAACGAAGTTCGTTTTGTTTGTTTCAGGAGTTTGAAACCGCTTGCCTGAGCGAACTTTACAGAAATATTCCCTCCGGCTGGTAAACACCTCTGAAATAACATTGGTCCGTGGCGATGATGTAATAGGTAGCTGTGGCTCTGAGGATCTGCCTTCTTTGATGTGAAAATCTTCTCCAGATCATTTCTTATATTCAGTCCCTCAAGGTCGGATGCCCGAGAGTGAAAACATGAACACATTGGAGAGCCGCTTTGTGGTAGAAAATGTAGTTGTAATTCTAATCGAAAGAGACACTTACTCTATTTTTTCATGTTTAAAGGTGCCGTAGAACGTCTTTTTAAAAGATTTAATATGAGTCTAAGGTGTCCCCTGAATGTGTCTGTGAAGTTTCAGCTCAAAATACCCCATAGATTTGTTTTGATACATTTTTTTAACTGCCTATTTTGGGGCATCATTAAATATGAGCCGATTTACGCTGCGGCCCCTTTAAATTCTCGTGCTCTCCGACTACGGAGCTCGCGCTTGCCTTAAACAGCATAAACAAACAAAAAAAAAGTTCACACAGCTAATATAACCCTCAAAATGGATCTTTACAAAGTGTTCATCATGCAGCATGTCCAATCGCGTAATTTGGATGTTTACATTTGATTCTGAATGAGTTTGATAGTGCTCCGTGGCTAAAGCTAACGTTACACACTGTTGGAGAGATTTATAAAGAATGAATACAGACTGCAAGTGTTTAAAAATGAAAATAACAACAGTCTTGTCTCCGTGAATACAGTAAGAAAACGATGGTAACTTTAACCACATTTAACAGTACATTAGCAAAATGCTAACGAAACATTTAGAAAGACAATTTACAAATATCACTAAAAATATCATGTTATCATGGATCATGTCAGTTATTATTGCTCCATCTGCCATTTTTCGCTGTTGTCCTTGCTTGCTTACCTAGTCTGATGATTCAGCTGTGCAGCTCCAGACGTCCTGCCCTTGTCTAATGCTTGAACATGGGCTGGCATATGCAAATATTGGGGGCGTACACCCCGACTGTTACGTAACAGTCGGTGTTATGTTGAGATTTGCCTGTTCGTCTGAGGTTTTTTAAACAAATGAGGTTTATATAAGGAGGAGGAAACAATGGTGTTTGAGACTCACTGTATGTCATTTCCATGTACTGAACTCTTGTTATTTAACTATGCCAAGATAAATTTAATATTTAATTCTAGGGCACCTTTAAAACTGTAAAACTACTTGCTTTTAAACAATCTATTGTATAAAGGGATGTATAAATAAACGTGATGTGATGTGACGTGACTTGACTGGAGAGCCGAATGGCAGAGCTGGTCAAACATATACACATCGCTATGATCAGATGCTTTCTTAACTGCTGTTTTCTCATCGCTGTCATTTCTGTTGTGTGTGTATTTTGTTTAGAGGAAAGAGGACGGCACATATTTACATATTCATCTAAACATCGCTCTCAGCAGCATGGGCGGTGTCTGATTGTTCGCTAACAGTATACTGCTGCTCACATATTTCAAACTTATTTTACCCCACAGCGAAGAACCTTTAAAAAAACACCTCCAAACTTTTCTTCCGATAGTCTTGCTTTCGTCTCTCCTCCTCTAGCATGATCTTGTGCGGCAGTAGTACCTACACTGTCGTCTTTTATTAAATTTTTTAAATATCACTGTTATTGTCAATACTGGTATATTGCAACACTCCTAATATAAAATTTCATTTTTATCTGCATGTTGATTATTAAGTTAAGCTTACTTTTGGTTTTCCTCTAAATGAAAACTTTAATTTTGGTATTGATTAAAAGTTCATTTCAATGCCTTTCTACTGCCTATCTAGGCAACATTTTTAGGCATGTATTCTTTATCGAAGAAATTTTCATCCAAGATGGAGTTGCGCAAGCTTTTCGCTAATTATATTATATTAAAATGTTCGAACAAAAATGCAGAATGTACTTCAGTATCAAGAACTGGCTGTAGTTGCTAATAGTAAGGATGTTTTTGTTGTTTCCCCTCAGACCCTCCCAAAGACAACGGTGGCTCAGATGTGACAAAGTATGTGGTGGAGCTGTCTGAAGGGTTAAGTGGTACGTTCTACTGAGGTTTTCTGGTGTGTCTACACATGCTTAATTTGATCCTGGCATTGTTATGGTTATTTTATTGATTGTGTGTATGTGTTTTCAGGTTCTTCTTGGAATCAGGTTTACACCGGTTTGGCAATGGAGTGTGTTTGTGACGGTCTGAGCCCAGGATGTTCATACCAGGCTAGAGTCCACTGCATCAGTGTGGGAGGAGAGAGCCCGGTATGTCACACAAAACATGGATAACTTAGTTCTCTAGGGCCAAGTTAAACCTTAATTTTAAATAGTGATGATTTATCTTGCTCATTTCACTTATCCAAAATGAAATGTTCTCTAGAATGAGAATGTCCTACTCCTCTAATACCTCCTGCAACACTGAGCTTTATAGTACACGCATTACTGTGACATAAGCTAAAGACTGTTGGCTAAAAATAAACAAATTCCTGTTTGTCAATACAGGGGGGAAAAAAACTGTGCTTAATTCGGGGTGTGTCATGTCTGTGAGTCCCATGTTTTCTTTAGCATCATTTTTAAAAACCACTTATTGTGGAAATAATATACTTAAAAAGAATATCCTTAGATATGAACTGAATGTTAACTTGTTAGTTGCAATTAAATGACAATATATAATAGCTGAACAAGCTGAACTTTACTCGCTGAAGTAGGACTTCAGCAGCTTTATATATAATTATATAAGTATCTGTATATATAATTATATATTTTTTAAATAAATATAAAGTGTATTGCATAATGTACTGCATTTATGGTAAACTAAAATATACTTTAATGTCATTTCTATTAAAACGTGTATGTCATGTATTTAAGTATATTTTTAGTTACACATTTGTAATGAAGTTACAGTTTAGTACATAACTTTCAATTAAAATGATAATCAAGTACTTTTACATGTGTTTTGGTATGTCAACATATCAAAATAAGTGTACTTTAAAGCATAAAACAATTTATATTATAAAAAGCATTATTTAAATGTTTTTTTTTTTTAAGTAAAACTTCTTAGACTTAAGTACACTTAGGCCCGGTTTCACAGACAAGGCTTAGCCTAAACCAGGATTAGGCCTTAGTTCAATTAGGATATTTAAGTAGCTTTTATAAAAGTACACTAGAAAAAAACATTACTGGTGTGCATCTTGAGACAAAACAATGGCACTGACATATTTTAAGATATGTCAGTACAAGTTGCTTTCACTTAAAACAGCTCAAACATGCATTTTAATCTAGGACTAGCTTAAGCCTTGTCTGTGTAACCGGGGGTTAATTACACTTAGTACACTTAAGTGGCCTTTTATTTCATTAATATTATATTATCTGCAAGTACAGTTGTTTAAAAAAAATACTTTTAAGATTTGAAGTAGTCTCGATTATAGCCGAACAATGTATCAAGAATTCATATTTGAATTTCATTAATATTTGCTACTTACAATCTCAAGTCAGTATTCACACTTACATATTATTTTGTAACAAAAATATCCAACTCCTTTGTCTTGCTGAGGCTAATTTTATTGCTAACATTTAATGAATTCTTCAAATTTTAGCACACGCATTTAAAGCATATGACAATTCTCTGGTTTAAACATTGTTCATCTCTGTTGGGCTGTCACCCTTTTTTACCAGGCTGTGCCCCAAGGCAAAGTTCTTTCATTCCACATAGCAGATCAGGGTCATGTTCTTTCAACTTTTTACCGATTCATCTGAAAACACAGAGAAAACGTACACAAATGTTGATGCGATGGATGTCATGTTGATATTGTTCATAGACACGTGTACATAGTCCATATACACTCAACACTTAATGAAGATGTTCCAGTATCACTGCAAACACTAAACACATGTACAAACACATTGTAAACGCAGAAGAGTGCTGGGCTGGCGCTCCGGTAATTAAGTCATCATCCCGGTTCGTCATCACAAAGCGCTTTTGGCAAGCAGCTGATCATTTCTTTCTTCCGTCTTCTGATCCCAGCTGTAATGGCATTGTCGGCACAATACAGATGCATATCTGCATGTGGGACTTGCCAGCACACAGCTTTGACTCATGTTGGCAGCGGCTGGTTTTCACAGCCGTGAATGTGAGAGGATGCTCACATGGCTGTGGTCTGCTGTCAGCGTTTCAGCCAGTGCCCACACACTATTGTCATCGAGGAGGTGGAACATGGCATGCACCATTAAAGTGGATCATGATTATCTAGTCTTTCTGATTTCTCATTCATGTTGTTTTCAGTTGACGGAGGCCTTGCAGGTCCAAACGCCACCTGTTCCTCCTGGTCCATGTCAGCCGCCCAGGGTCGTGGGCAAACCCAAAGCGAGGGAGGTGCAGATACGCTGGGGTAAGCTTTGTCTTTGTGTTTGTGCTTATTAATTGTGTTTATAAACAATTAAGTATTAGTTAAAATCATCTTAAGTTTAGTATGTATTTGGGGCTAATTGGGGGGGCTGAGTGGTGTTGGGGAAAGTTACTTTTAAAAGTAGTGCATTACAATATTGCGGTACTTAATAAAAAGTAACTTTTTATGGAAAGTAATGTTGTTCTGTTACTTTGCATTACTTTTTCTCACCTGGACGGGGCTTGCTTGCTTGTTTTTTAATAAAAAAAAAAAGTTATATTTTTGGCAAAGATAAAGGCCCTCTCACACCAAAATTGAAATGATTAAGCCTCAGGCTGAAGGAAATTCATACCTGTACAGTAGAGGGTGCAGCTCAAACAAACCTGCCATTCTGGATTGCAGAAGAATAGGATGCAGGAGAAGAAAGTTTAACCCTCTTACTTTAGCAATGAAAACAAACAAACAAACAAAAAAAGAAACCAAATGTGATGTTCATCTAGTCATTTTTGCTTATTACTGTGGTTGAATTGGATCATTGAAGGTCAGTAGCAAAGGCATTGGTTAATAAAGTGAGATTAAATACATAAAGTATATTTGTATTATTTAACACATTTAATTATTGCAGGTTTGTGCAATATTCTGAGTTTGCATTTCACTGTTTTTATTCATTTTGAGGAATACTAAATTGTTTTTGTGCAAGTGAGATGAGTAAATGCTCACATTTAGTCTAGAACTACAATAACTATCATGTTCACACAGCGCACACAATACCTCTGCACTTACGATTTTTCTCAACAAGGGGACAGGAGAGCCGTCAGTCAATAGATTAGGAAACAGTTACTAAAAATAGTAACTTACATTACTTGTTTGAATAAAGTAACTCCGATATTTTGTTGTAAATTTAAAAGTAATGTTACTTTATTAGTTAATTGAAAAAGTAATCTGATTACTTGTAATGCGTTACCCCCAATACTATACACTACTGTTAAAAAGTTTGGAATAATTCAGATTTTTTTAATGTTTTTGAAAGAAGTCCCTAATGCTCACCAATGCTGCATTCACTGTATTTGATCAAAAATATAGGGAAAAAATGCAAGCTTGTTTCTGTAATTGCGACCTTTTTATCTCACAATTCTGAAAAAAAGTCAGAATTACAGGATATAAACTTGGATATAATTGCAATTGTAAGGTGTAAAATCTGAATTATGAGACAAGTCGCAGTTACCTTTTTTAATTTTTATGCAATGGTGGAAACAAGCTTCCATTTAAAAAAAACAGTAATAATGTGAATTTTAACATTTGTTTTATATTTTAATATCTTAAATGTAAATTATTCCTGTGATGCAAAGCTGAATTTTCAGCATCATTACTCCGTGTCACATGATCCTTGATAAATCAAGCTATTTTTTATTTTATCAATGTAGTGCTGCTTAATATTTTTGTGGAAACTGTGATAAATTGTGAGAACTGTGAGATATTTATTTTTCAAAGTTCACAAGAACAGCATTTAATTTGCCTTGTAAGAATGTGAAAGACTTTACTGTCACTTTTTCAATTTAATGTGTCTTTGCTGAATATGTGGTATTTCAGATATGTGTGTGTGTTTGAGAGAGAGAATGATTGATGTATCTAAACGCTTTCTCTCATTGCATCTGTTAGCACCCCCTCTGGTGGATGGAGGAAGTGCGGTGTCTTCGTACAGCTTGGAAATGTTCGCTCCCCAGGTGGAGGAGGGCAGGGAAGTGTACCAGGGCTCTGAACTGGACTGCACAGTTGGCAGTTTACTGCCTGGCAGGACCTACGGCTTCCGGATCAGAGCTGCCAACAAAGCTGGGGTGAGTGCAAGCCTGGCCTTACAAATGCCACAGACTTTGTGTCATAGTTGCTAATAATCTGTTCTTTTTATAAAATGTGCCACATATAGTTTTACGTCGGCTAGCAAGTTGCTTCATATTTTGTTTGTGTTCACCAGTACGGCCCTTTCTCAGAGCGCTCTGAGGCCACGACAGGTCCGGGGGCCCCTGACACATGTCGGCACCCTCATGTCACCTGTAAATCACCCACGTGTGCTGTGGTCAGCTGGGAGGTGAGAATATCCCATGATGCAAAGGATTCTTACTGTATCAAGCAACTCTTTAGTAGCTTTGAGAGGTCAGGTTCATTTTAGCTAATTATTTCACTATTACTGGATCACAATTATTATCATTAACTAAAAATAAAACCATAAAATAAAATTTTTAAAAAAAATCATTACTTGAAATGAAACATTTTCTGGAAAAAAAATATTTAAAAAAAAAAACGTAATATTATTATTTTTCAAGTTAGTTGCCAAAGTAACATTTCTCATTTTCGTTTAGTTTAAGTTTAAGTACCAAAATTAAATGAACAAAAACTAAAACATAGACATTTAAAAAATAATAATAATAATAAAAAAGTCAAAAAATGTAACAAAATTACTAAAATAATTACATTAACTAAAATTAAAATGAAAACAGAATTAAAATTAAAACAATTAGATTTTATAAAAATAAATCCAATTTAAAATATTAACAAACTACAATTTTATCAATAATGTTAAAATAACATGATTGAATCAATTTCGTTTGAATGATCTGAATGATGATAAATTATATATTATAATTATAGCATATATAGCATATTATAGCACGTTTTTTTTTGTTTTTGACTAAAAATATCATAGATGAAAATAACTATTTCCCTCTCACGTAGTTTTGTTGTGCTTTTATTGCTTTTTTGTTTTTATTTTTCAATTTGTTTTGGTGCTCTTTGTTTGTTTTTTCTTATTTGTATTGCTTTTTGTGTAGTGTTTGTTTTCTCACACATTTACTGTATTTTACACCCACGCAGGCTCCTCCCTGTAACGGAGCGGCGGTCTCAGAGTATCGTCTGGAGTGGGGGGCGGCAGAGGGCAGTATGCAGGTGTGTTACACCGGTGCTGCACTGTCCCATGAGATGAGGGGGCTGCTGCCTGCTACCAACTACTTCTGCAGAGTCCAGGTGAGAAACACCATCATACACCTGCTTATTTCTGCCAAAATACTGAATGTTTGAGCTGTTGATGGTAAGATGTGATAAACCATGTGAAACAAATCAGCTTGATTCATAAACATTAGATGACTGGACGAGTGCCAACTTTACATTGTCAGCGCCACCCAATGGTTGAGAGAGACAAGTACAGATTTTTTTTTTTTTGTGGGCTTTAAAATAGCTCTTAATTACTGTATTGAGGGCTGTTATCTACAAATTGTTGGCTGAAACTTTGTTCATTGGTACAATTTGTAATTACAAAATATATGTTTAAAAATATATGCTAAATCCCTGACTGTTACTGCAGATTTACTAGAGCTGATTCAGTCTTAGGAACTGAATTTGAAATAGTGTATTGTTACAATAATTATTACAATAATTAAAATCAATTAATAAATTCTGTAATTGATGCGTTGAATTTTCTTTTTCAAAGCATTTCTACCCTGTTGCATGTTAGTCTAGTATGGTTAGTTTTGATTAGTTTTCTGCTGGCTCTGCTAGAATACACTGAATGAAGGTTAAAGACTAAATGAAAATCTAAAGATTCAATTTTTTTTGTTTACTTTTTGCTTTATTTGTGCTTTTTCTTTTGTGTTCTTGTATTTCCATTTTTGTTTTATGTTAAGTATTTTTGTATTTGCTTTTTGTTTTGTTTTCAAACACTTTTGTTTTTGCATTAAATGAAGGTTAAAGGATAAAGGTTTATTTGATGTTCTTGTCAGGCCTGTTCAAACTGTTACTCACTGTGTGTTCTGTGTGTTCTGTGCCTATTTAGTTGTATTTGTTTTTTGTTTTGCTTTTCGTTGTTTTTGCTTTTTGTATTTGCTTTTTGTTTTGTTTTCTTGTGTTTGCTTTTTCTTTTGTTTTCTAACACTTTTGCTGTGTTTTTGTATTAAATGAAGGTTAAAGATTAAAAGTTTGTTTGATGTTCTTGTCAGGCCTGTTCAAACTATAGTCTCTGACTGACTGTGTGATTTGTGCCTCAGGCGGTGAATGTAGCCGGTGCGGGGCCTTTTAGCGACGCCGTGTTTTGTCAGACACCCTGCTCTGTGCCAGCGACGGTCAGCAGCGTCCATGCTCTCCGCGAGTCAGAGATGAGAGTGGAGCACAGGACCACAGAGAGGGGCGAGGATGAAGAGGAGGAGGAAGAGGAGGATGAAGAGGCCAATCCTCTTCTTTACTCTCCATCCACCTGCCTGGGGCTACGCTGGGAGGCGCCGTGTGATCACGGATCGGAGATCACGTCGTACCTGATCGACCTGGGAGAGAAACAACCCATCCTTACAGGGCCCGTGACCAAATACATCATCCAGAACCTGCAGCCTGACACCACCTACAGGTACAATGAAGTCTGTTACAAAACAGATCTTACGATCACCAAGGCTGCATTTATTTGATGCAAAATTCTGTAAAAACAGTAATAATGTGAAATATTATTAGAGAAAAATTTCTCAAGAAACATTTTTTAATATTATCAATGTTGAAAACAGTTGTGCTGCTTAATATTTTTCTGAGAATTGTGAGATACTATACTTTCAAAAGCTTGGGGTACGACTTAATATTAAAAATAAATTAATATATTTTTTCACAGAGGATGCATTAAATTGATCAAAAGTGACAAAAAGGCATTTATAATGTTAAAAAAATTCTCCTTTAAATAAATGCTGTTATATTGAACTTTGTATTCATCAATGTATCGTAGTTTTTGTAAAAATATCAAGCAGCAAAAACTGTTTTCCACATTGATAATAAGAAATGTTTCTTGAGCATCAAATCATTTAGAATGATTTCTGAAGGATCATGTGACATTAAAGACTGAATTATGTTGAAAATTCATCTTTGATCACAGAAATAAATTACATTTATAAAATATATTCACAGAGAAAAGTTATTTTCAATTTTAATAATGTTTCACAGTATTGCTGTTTATTATATTTTTGATCAAATAAATGCAGCCTTGGTGAGGCTACAAGTACATAAACAAAAAATCTGATTTTTTTTTCAAGCTTTAATAAACCCAACTGTGACTGAATGAATCTTGTGTTTGTGTGTGAAGGATAAGGATCCAGGCTCTAAATAGTCTGGGTGCAGGACCCTTTAGTCACACCTTTAAACTGAAGACCAAGCCACTGCCACCCCTCCCTCCACGTCTGGAGTGCACCGCCTCCAGCCACCAGACCCTCAGGCTCAAGTGGGGCGACGGCCCGGCCAAGGCCCAGCCCACAGATTCCCTACAGTACCATCTCCAAATGGAGGATAAAAATGGGAGGCGAGTAGCTGCATTGTTTGTGCCTTTGTTAAAACCAGCCAATTATACACTACCATTCAAAAGTTTGGAGTCAATAAGATTTGGGCTGAGGAGATGCCAGTCCACCTTCAGAATTTATAATAGAGATGGATACTTATGTCTTGAAATGTAACTGTTTTAGTTTTGGCAAAGATTTTTATCTCCAAGTTAGCTGTACGGCAATGGGATTGATTTTTTCCACAAAATATGCCAACTTGTATGTTTTTTTTTTGTTGTTGTTTTTTTTAGGCTTTGTGTATTTAATAGTGATGGAAATCCTTTTATTTCACGTATAGATATACTGACTGTCTTTATGGGGGATCTTAATGATGCTCATGAATTTGTCAATTTTACATAATTTTGTGGACAAGAATTTAGAATTTACTTTGGAAGTGAATTTTCTGGCTATGTGGGTGCAGAAAACATGAAGGCAGTTACCAGAGAAACTGATTAGGGCTGTCAAAATGGCTGAAAAAAACTAAATTAGAATTTTATACTTAAATATTACTAATATGCAAATTATATTCAAATTTAAAAGGCATAATTTCAGTATGGGGGGAAAAAAGCTTTTGGCTCGCCTCCTGAGGCCACAAGAGGGCGCAATGAGCAAAATATTAGTGCACCCCATTAAATTGTTCATTCAAAGCATTGAAAAAACATGTCTAAAAAAAGTGCATAACTATGAACAAAAACAGCATCATGTATTTATGCCTCGTTTAAAACAAAGAGCCGAAGCACCGATCACAAGGAGTACTTTTTGAGTTTAAAAACATGAGATGCAGAGGAATGGAAAAAGAAACCCACAAAGAGACACGTTTTTTTAAAAGTTGAACTTCTTTTAACTTTATACGGCTTTCTAAACATGCTGCTCACTGTTGAGATGTGAGTGCAACGGTCAAAGATGTCCGTCTAGCGCATGTTTACATAGAAAACAATGGAAAAGCAGTGCAGAAAATGTGTTCTGTGTGAACGGCTTGGTTGCGGTTTTGACTTAACCAAGATCTTCTCCGCATTGAGCTTCTCTATTTCTGAAATGCGGCGCCACATCTATTGGTTTCAACTGGATAGGCTACCAAAAACATTAAAAGGCAACAACTCTTAAAACGCAAAACATATTCAAATAGAAAATGGTTACTTTAAAGCTGCAGTCTGTAACATTTTTGGTTAAAAATGATCCAAAATCTATTTTTGAGCAAGTACATAACCAGCCAGTGTTCAAAACTATCTTCTTATCTTAGCTCGATTCACAACAGTAAGCTTGTAATAATGTTTTCTAATTCAGGTGGCACTGGTAGGTTTCCGCGGGAAATTCGAGCATACCGCTGTTCATCATTGCGTCATGTCTGTTTACATAACGAAGGAGTCCCAGCTAGTAGACTATATCGCATGTGAAGATGCTGCAGGTGGCAGATCATTTATAGCCAGTTCTCACAGCAGCTGGAATGATTAAACTTATTTTGATGGCAAATTGTATGATATGACAAATTAACATTAGAGATTAGAGTGTACAGAAATTGTAATCTACAGGTAAAGCTAATACACACTAAATACACATAGTCACGCAATGCTGATGTTGTTAACATTTACAATTTGAGAACAAAGTATAACAATAATAATACTTTGCACAGTTTTAAATGAAATGAGCTATGTAATCATTAGATTTAATCACCATTGATAGCGAGGTTTATTTTTTTTCTCAGTTGGTCAGAACAAAAGTGGCAGACATGTTACTTTTTTGTTAAGATTACATTTTCTGGTGAAAATTCCTATTTTGGTCATTCCAAAGTACAGTATCCACCAGTGCTGTGACTGACATCCACACATTCTCTTCAAAACATTATATTCATCCTCGTTGAGGAGCCGTGCCTATGCACAACACATGTAAAAATTATTCTGCAAATAACTGCAATTGCAGTTTCCAAATAGAGATGGCGACAAAGAGGCAAAAATTACGGACTGCGGCTTTAAATTGTAATAATATTTCACAGTTTTTCTGTTTTCAGTGCATTTGTGATCAAATAAATGTAGCCTTGGTGAGCAGAAAAAACTTCTTTCAAAAAAATCTTACAGATAACACTTATTTTTATTTATTTATTTCAAATTTGAAATTGATTTGTGTAGGTCTGCCTTCAAGTCTGTTTTGAAAGTCCCTCTTTTGTTATTGGTTTGTAATATTGTGTATTTTGTGACTTTATAGAGTTCAGCTCTATAACATTTTCTCTCTTTCTCTCTGTTATTGTCTCTTCCTGAAGGTTTATATCCTTGTATAAAGGACCCTGTCACACTCACAAAGTGCAGAGGCTAAATGAGTCTACCTCGTACGCGTTTCGCATCCAGGCCTTTAACGAGGCGGGCGAGGGGCCCTTCTCCACTGTTTACACCTTCACCACCCCCCTCTCCCCACCTGCACCCCTAAAAGGTACCGCATCCAAACCATACACTTGCCCCATAAACTTCCATGATTTGTTGTTGTTGTTGTTGTTGACAACATCCTAAAGACACACATTTAATTTATTCGATTTGACCTAAAATCTTTTTACATCTTTTTACGTTTTGGTTTCTCGTCACCTCTATATCTGTGTGTCTCTCTCTTCAGCTCCTCGCGTGGAGCGTGTGGACGAGTCATGTGAGGTGAGCTGGGAGACACTGCCACCTATGAAGGGAGATCCAGTCATCTACTGTTTGCAAAGCATGCAGGGAAATTCTGAGTTCAAACAGGTACCTACACCACTCTGTCATCTCCATGTACAATTTTCAGTAGCTCACCAAACACCAAAAAACATCAATTTCAACCTCAAGACAGCATCTCAAATATAATGTTTCTATTCACTGTGAGGCCAAAGCATCTCAAATGTTGGTCCCTACTTGTAAGCACATTACACACAGGTCACGGCACTCAGCAGGTGCGCTCAGCAGACAGCAGGTGTTGGAGGAATATTATAGCAGCATAATGGCGATCAAGTGGTCATTACTGAATGGCTTAGTGACAGTTATTACACTTAATGTTAGAGCCAAATCAAATCTAGCGACTGAAATTTGTGCTTTGATTGTACATGATCTATATTTGACATCATGTTGTGACAATGGCCTTCATAACCTCTGTTTAGGAAAGACACCATAAAAGATAAGAAGCATCAAAGTACAGAATAGAATTAGTAGGGCTTGTGCTTACTGAAACCAAAAATAAAAATGATGTCTTCATTTATTCATTATATATTCATATATTTACATTGTTCCAAACCCATATGACTTTATATCGATGGACCGTATTATTAGACCGTTTTCTAAGGCTGCAGCTTCTATTAAAACCATTTCATAGTGTTATTGTGATGTCACAAATAACAATGATGTCATTGCTATTATATATGTTTTAAGTCATTTTAAAAGCTAATGTTCTCTTAAGTCTATTTTTATTACCACAAAAAATATTATCCGATTACTCAATCAAAATAACCGATTACCAAAATAATTGTTAGTGACAGCCCTAGATTAGTTAAAACATTTCAAAATGCACCTGTATTGTTTTGCATTTTGTGACTTTCAGGCACATATTTTGTCATTAAAGATTTCTTAAAAATAGTGTTAAAAAGTAGAAAAAGAATCCGCCCATGACAAATGGGGCAAATGTTCTCCAACTCTTTATTATTTTTCAATAGAGGCCACATAAAAGACTGCTAAAGATGATATAAAGTGCAAAGTTGGATTTTGGTTGGATACTTGCACACCAAGTAAGCTTTGTGGCGCTGGAGTGTATACATTTGGCGCTACACCACTTTCTTCATCATTATCTAAATATAGTGTTAAAATATTGTTTCGTCTCATTCTCGTGAACCCAATATTTTGTATTGTCTCATCTCATGAGCTACATGTATAATCACACCCCTAGCTGTTGCTCTGAAATTTCAGTTGTGCTTTATTCAAAACATTTAAACGTGTTACAATTGATCACAAAATGTGTGAGAACCTTTTGCGTGAAAACATTGGTGTCAAAGTTGGCAAAATAACATCTTGTGGTGCCATGTTTAGATGCATAATGTACAAAAACAGATGAGATTTGATGACTTGAAAATCAGTCTGTTTGTCCCACAAAGCATATTGCTTCAGAAAACGTGTAATACTACTTTTATGGTACATTTATTTAAAAAAAGCATTCTGAAAAAATATCTCCTTTTCTGCATCTCAATCATATGGTTTTGGAAAGAAATGGTGAATATTTATAATGGTGAATAATTTATAATTTTAAGGTAAACTATCCCTTTAAATGTGGGTGCTAAGGGGCCCGCTGGAGAGCCTGGTAAAAACATCACCTAGTTGTCTCTATTTGCAGTGTAGAATTCCTAATACTAATTGTCACTGAAAATATTATCGCTGCACTTTGTCAGACAGGACCCGACAGATCTGTTTGATTTAACTTGAAACCACTCTAGCATGAGCACCTGCACGGGCTGCCTTTGAGTGACTGTAGAAATGAGTGTAATGGAAGGGTAAAGCAGTCTCACTGGCTCTGACTCATCATCTCCTGCTGAGAGACACTGTAGGAGACTGCAGGCATGATGGGAGGCTTGTATGTTTGTGTTGATGCAGCCCACACACACATGCAGGATTCATATTCATATATTCATGATCTTCAGGTGTATTATTTCTCTCCCTACACATCTGCGTCCTTAAAATAGACTTCATCAGTTCTTTTCTCCTTAGTATAATGTCTCTTTGAAATGAATGCAGTGCTGAATATTGTTCTATATACTGATCACTGAACTATTCAAAACATGCAAATTTTTGGTCTTTCTTAGCAAATCATGAAAATCATTCTAATATGCTGATTATCTATCTATCTATATCTATCTGTATATCTTTTGTTCAGGAAAAACTCTAAATTTTAAATAAATGCTTTTCATTTTAGCCTTTATATTCATGAAAAAATGTCTGAAAATGTCTGAAAAAATTTGTTTCCACAAAAATTAAGCAGCACAACTGTTTTCAAAATTGTTAAAAATAATATATGTTTCTTGAGCAGCAAATCATCATATTAGAATGATTTCTGAAGGATCATGTGACACTGAAGACTGGAGTAATGATGCTGAAAATTCAGCTTTGATCACAGGAATAAATTACATTTTAAATTATATTAAAATAAAAATAATAATAATACTTACTGTTTTTGATCAAATAAATGCACCCTTGGTAAAAATAAGAAACTTCTTTCAAAACATTAAAAATTCTTACTGACTCTGAATATTGGTTGCACTTTATTTTATAGTATGTTCACTTACGTGTACTTTCAGTGTACTTACCTAAGAAAGTACTGGGTAATATAAGGTAACTACATGGGTTAAGTTTAGGGTTAGGTTAGGGGTTAGTATCGAGTTATTACCCAGTTATTGCAATTACTATAATAAGTACATGGAATTGTAAAAGGACTGTAAAATAAAGTGCTACCAAAATATTTTTGCAACATACTTGTGTTTAGGTTTTAATTTTCGTCTCCAATCCTCTCAGATCTACAAGGGCTCAGCCACTTCCTTCCAGCTCCCTAACTTGAGCTTGTCCACGGACTACAGATTTCGCGTCTGCGCCATCCGGCAGTGCCAGGACGCCCCTGAAATCATCGGGCCCTACAGCTCCACCGTCATCCTGCTCCCACCTCGCATCGATACCCCCGGGGCCTCCGGCACCATGGGGTCCAAAGCAACCGAGGCCCAGAAGCCAAAACGCAGCCTGACGGACGAACAGTTTTCTTTCCTCATCATCGCCCTCTTGGCCGTGACCTCCATCCTCATCGCGGTTGCTATCCAGTACTTCGTCATCGAATGAGCCTCGGCGCCGCGTTACATCGTCAAAACAAGTTTTTGGTTTGTTGATGTTTGTTTTTGTTTCTTTATTTTGGTTCCGGCACAAGCCGCTTGAAGGGAAGGATTGAGAAAAGGAAGTTGTAGAATCACTTCACCCAATCTGTTGTTCTATCTTTCTCGCTCGCCTTCTGCGCATGCTGTCGAAAGAACGCCGTTCCCTCCCGATGGACTCGGAGGGTGATTTATTGAAGGATCAGCAGCGAAGCTTAACGCTCATCGCATACTCATCGTACCACTTCATTTATTTGTGTAGCTGTAGTCTTTATGTTATTTATATGTATAATTTCAGTTGTATACTGTCGAGTGTAAGTTTCGTTCAGTGTTCCAAAGCTAGCTCGGTGGTCGCGCCGCTCACCGGTTTGCTATCTTGGGCCTGGGACTTGAGGGCCAGTGACAGTGACATCAGCGAGGGGGTCCCGAGCAATCCCCGTGGAGATAAAGTCGACGACGTAAGGAAGGGGAGGCGAGACCGATACCGCTCGAATTAGCGAACGTTGATTTAGCACTTTCCTCAGAACTTTTTTTGATGTTCAGAATGTGTAAAGGATGCAAAAATAACTAGAGAAATGTTAGTATATTTTTGTACAGTATGATACGAGGACCTGAGATTCTGGCTTAGTACGGGGAGTAAGACTATGAATACCAAACTAACTCAGCTTAATAGTTATTTTTACTATCATGTACGTATACTGTAGCTTGTTTTTACAATCAAGCAGCTGCTTTGCTCCAAAATATTGTCGTTCAGCACAAACAATGTACGCTTTCTCGGAAACCTTTCCTTCAGTCGTTACCTTTTGCACCTTAGTGAGAAGAGAAAAAAAATACTTATTGAATGCGTCTTGATCTTGTGATGCGTTTTATGGAACATTGTTCTCCAGTTGTGCAAGCCCTCAATGTGTTTTGGCTGTTTTTAAAAAATGTAGTACCACAAAAATTGTTCTTGAAATGGTTCTGACAATAATCATGATTTTGAAAGTCAGAGTATTTTCTTAATTTCTCTATTGTTTATTTTTTTTTTTT
>RJVU01001449.1:267685-331254 GCA_003731715.1 Anabarilius grahami | reverse complement strand
AAATCACACATTTGAACTTTATTTTTTTATATGGTAAATAAAACCTTTAAGTTAATTCTGTCCAACAGAGAAATTAAGAAAAACGCAAGAAACTAAACGCAAATCGCAGTAATGAATTGTGTTAATCCTACATGTACTTCCTGTGAATCGAAATTTTTGCCTTTTTCTCTGTGTGTTAAAGTCTCGTGACTGATTGTCAACGCTGCGTGACGACAGCATGACGGTCTGGTCGTAGGGTTTCGTGTTTTGTGCTTTTGGTTATGGGCATATGAATGCTGTCAACAACAGTTAACAACTACAGGTACCTTGCAAGAAGTCTTGGATGAAAATGAATTACATGATTTGGTCTAATAGATATACTGCAAATGTCTTCTGTTTGTCATTGAAGGAAAAAAAAAAAATCTCAAATTCCTATTTTTGATAGTGATAAAATGTAATTGCAAATTGTGCCATTTTAACATCTCCCCACCATGGTAGGCGTTTGGTTCTTGGGAGAAAGAAAAACTACAAAAAATCAATAAAATATGCACAAAAAATGAGACCATTTTTATGTAATTTTAATGTTTGCAGTTACCTCATACACCGTACATTCCAAAACAAAAATTTGTTATAGTATACATACTACCAGACATATCACTTTAAAATGTTATCAGATAGGAAATGTATAATCATATATATGTATCTAAAGTGTGTCTGTATAGTCATGATATCTACAGACTGATCCATGCACAATAAAAGATTTATAATTCTTAATCGTCGTCTTTTACTATATGTTGCCAAATGTATGCAGATTCATATCACTATAATATTTTGTATGTAAAATTAATTCTCAGCATTAACCAAAAGCTCTTTCCTCTCACTCATGGTTTCATCCACAAAGAAAGAGCCGCCAGGCTCATTGGGTTAGAGATCTCACTCCAGACAGATTGTCTATTAAATTACATTATTCTTCAGCACCTGTATCAAGTGTTAAATCATATTAGACATCAAGATTATCTAAATTTATTTTCTCTGATATGCTTCAAAATAGATCTGAAGTGAATGCATCTGGCACACTAGGAACGCCTTCAAGGGTCAACATATGAATAAAGATTGTTTTAGACATTGCCAAAATTAATACTAATTGCTTTTCACACATACCGGTTTTTCAATATACCTTATGAACTGTAATTTAAAAAAAACATAATATACTTGTTGAAATTTAAGCAAGTATTTCTATAAAAGGTTTGATATGCTTAGGTCACATCTCATGTCTACTCATGTTTACCTAATGATTTCAGTTTAAAAATTGCAGGTTCAATGTGTTATCCAAATTATTACTTGGTTAAATACTGATATGCCAATAATTCACTTAATATTAGTAGATATCTCATTCATATTTACACATGAACCAAGAGCTGTTTAGCATTTAAATGCACACATTGAAAGCCAAAGCCCCACCTCTCACCTCATCCCCTATGTGTCTCCACCTCCTGTGATCTCAATATTTAATTAAGAACCAGACTAAGTGATGCGCACACAGTAGAAAAAAAGGGGATGCTGTCATCTCCTGCAGCAGAGCACCAGATACAACTTCCACAAGTCTCGTCTTTTTCATCTCTTGTTCAAACGCTCCACCTTCCTTGATAATGTTTTTGGCCTTATATTACAAATGGACTTTCAGTGAAGGAGTTGCTTCAGTTGAGTTCATCCTCACCCTCTTGTACACTTAGACCTTGTCAAACGACACCTGCCGACTTGCGTCAATATGGAGGAGGACCACCATTCCGGAGACTCTCTCTTCCCAACCTCCACCCTCATTCCTGTCACCACCATTTGCATCCTGCTCTTCATCGTCGGCATAACCGGCAACACCATGACCATCCTCATTATCCAGCGCTTCAAGGACATGAAGACCACCACCAACCTGTATCTCTCCAGCATGGCCATCTCAGACCTGGTCATCTTCCTCAGCCTCCCCTTCGACCTCTACCGCCTCTGGAAGTACGTACCTTGGGTCTTCGGGGAGCTGGTGTGCAGTCTTTCACACTACATCAATGAAGCGTGCACCAACGCCACCATCCTCCACATCACAGTGCTCAGCATGGAGCGTTACCTGGCCATCTGCTTCCCTTTCAAAGCCAAGGCTGCCATCACCAAGCGGAGGGTTAAGTATGTCATCTTGGCTCTGTGGGGCTTTGCCCTACTGTCTGCTGCACCAATGTTCTTCCTGATGGGTGTGGAGTACGAGAACGAGACGATACCTGATCCAGGCACCCGGCAGTGCAAGCACACACGCTATGCCATTGACTCTGGGCTGCTGCACACCACCATCTGGGTGTCGACCACCTACTTCTTCTGCCCCATGTTTTGCCTACTCTTCCTGTACGGATCCATTGGCCGAAAGTTGTGGAAGAGTCGTCATGAGCTTCATGGGCCCAATGCGGCAGCCAGACAGAAGGTTAATCGGCAGACTGTCAAGATTCTAGGTGAGTTGGTCTTTGGAAGTGTTAAGGCTGGAATGCACTACACGACTTAAAGGGTTACAGAGACAAATGGGCCATTATACATTAAATGACTAAAGATCACACACTACCAGACTTTCTGGTCATTCTGGTCTGGTCACACAACAAACTCACGCAGAAAGATGCACCTTGTTGTTAGGAGATGGATGACAAATGAAATCAATGTGTGTTCTAAAATCGCCTCAAAATATCAAGCATGTTTGATATCCTTCAACAAAAATCTGAGTCTGTGCTCATTATACACCACACAATATTCTGAGAAATCGGTCAACTCTGATTTTCCAAAATCTGCAGACTGGCACTGACTGTCGGCAGCTGGCACCAACTTGTCCAGATTGCAAATCGGGCCAATAAAATCTTGGCCAAAGTTGTGTACTGTCTTCCAGATTTTAGGTAACAGCCATGGATAATTGTGCTTGCTAAGGTTCATTCTCACGGTTTAAGGACCTAAACAAGCCCCCTAACCCTAATATCAAACCTGTAAATCATCCCACAAGGTTTGTGGTGTAGACATGAACGACATCTTAAATCTTGTTGGGGGAAGGTGTGCGATTACTTAAGGTCATGCTAACGATTTTTGTTTGGTGGACCAAAAAGCAGGTAAACAAAATCCCATAAGACTTGCACTGAAGGAGAGATCTGAGCCATATTTAGAGATCAGAATGTCATAGAGACTCTGGTAGGCTCTTTTGACTTGTGGCTATTCGCAACACTGCATAGCAACGTGTTAAAAGCACAACACCTTAGCAATGTTTTTGTCAAGAACAGTTCATTCAAGCTGTTTAGGTTGAGTCAGTCAAGACCCAAGACCTGAAGATGGTAATTCAGTGTAAATATGTTTTCCTTTGGTATGAATGAAGCCTGGTTCCATGTCAGTGTTGTAGCACTCAAGATCGGACTCTACCTCGAGTCGAGTCGAGTCAAGACCAAGTCCATGAAAATATGGTCTTTGAACTTGAGTCCAACACTGCACCCAAGCATCATGATCATTGTAACACTTTTGTTTTAAATGTTTGTAACTCTGGATTTCTGTACTATTTATCTCATTGATATAACTTTCCAACATCTATTTGCTACAAATTAAAGTTTTGAAATCTATAACTTATACCTAACTTGAGCAAATTAATGTCAAGTACAAAGTAGAGTTGTCAAAAGTACTGACTTGAGTACTAAGTCGGTACTGAAATTTAAAAAATGTGACGCTTTGAGCACTGTTGAGCAGATTCGTAAACACCTCTGATTGGCCATTGTATTCAGGCGCTCATAGGATATGTCTGTGGTTAGCTTCAATGATCAACGCACGGAAGCGTTTGAATGTGTTTGAATTTGAAAGCTGGAGTGTTTGAAAGCAGGCGTCTATCAGCGGACTGGTCCGCAAATCAGAGGTGTTTACGAATCCTCTCAACAGCGCTCAAAGCATCGCATTTTTTTAATTTCAGTACCGACTTGGTACCGAAGTCAGTACTTTTGACAACTACAAAGTGTTGTTACGATCTACCCCACCACCAAGGTGATTTTAAATAACACTTATTGTATTTCTATTTTGAATTAGAAAAGCTTTTGAATAAAATACATGATTTTTACCTCCTCAAAATATTTTCTTGTCCTTTTAAATTCTTTATATTTGTACACCAAGCTCCTCCTTTTACTTGAGGATGATGCTTATGTATGGTCAGATGACAGCAAATGTAATTTTTGTATGTCCATTTGCTCCAATAGCAAAAGACAAAATCAGTGATAGCATTTCCATGACTTTTCAAACAAGGGAAAAATACAGAGAAATTGATAACGGCAGTCAGAAAAGAGAATGTCAAATTTGCCATCACTCCCTCAGCCGTTGTATTAGAAACAAACTCTCTGAAGCGTTAATTAGTTTGTCATTTAGTGTCAAAGTAATATAAACAAAGCAGTGTTATAAATGTGTTTTAAATTTAGTAAAAATGAAAATATGAAAATTTTACTAGATTTGTGATGTTGATAACTGGAAACGTCATCACAGTCTGAAAAAGGGTCCATTAGTAACTTTGTAGAAATATATTTGCAATGTAAATTAATTGTGTCAGCTTGTGAGAGATGAAGCCTGACAGACCTTGCAAATGTGTAACATCTTGTCTATTCATTAATCATGTTCATTTATGTTTGGTTGGTGAATGTGGCTGTTTTATTTACTAGAAGCCTTAATAAATCAGTGTCAGTAAGCAACCAACCATAACATGGACTTATCTCATTCTTCTAATTAACCCCATATCCCATCCCCCTCTTCTTCTAGCTGTTGTTGTATTGGTCTTTGCCATATGCTGGCTGCCGTACCACATCGGTCGGTTCCTCTTCACACACGTTGATGACTACCACTCCGCCCGCCTCAGTCAGAACTTCAACGTGGCCTCCATGGTGCTCTTCTACCTGAGTGCCTCAATTAACCCCGTCCTCTACAACCTCATGTCCAACAAGTACCGCTCTGCCATCAAACGCCTCTTCCTGTTGGCCCGCAGGCACCACCACAGGCCCAACCGGAGGCATATTTCGACGCGTGATGACATCACCGCCTGCACAGAGACTTTCAGTGGGGTGAAAGAGACCATAATGTCTAGGGTTGGGTCTCAAGAACCAGTTCCATTTTAGAACTATTTCCTTAAAGTGACAGCAGCCTATAAACCTGCTGCTGTCTGTGTCAAAAGAAAAAGAAAATAACTAAAATTGACTGAATAACTTTTGTAACTTTAAGTCTTTTGTAACTTTAACCCTTATTTCCATGGCGATGCGTGACACACCACAGCCACAATAGTGCTGTACGACAGATAGATCGCTTTTTTTCCTTTATTCAAAATATTCACAAACTTGTTAACTATATCAGGAACTACAGGTCCTTCTCAAAAAATTTGCATATTATGATAAAAGTTCATTATTTTCCATAATGTAATGATAAAATTAAACTTTTATATATTTTAGATTCATTGCACACCAACTGAAATATTTCAGGTCTTTTATTGTTTTAATACTGATGATTTTGGCATACAGCTCATGAAAACCCAAAATTCCTATCTCAAAAAATTAGCATATTTCATCCGACCAATAAAAGAAAAGTGTTTTTAATACAAAAAAAGTCAACCTTCAAATAATTATGTTCAGTTATGCACTCAATACTTGGTCGGGAATCCTTTTGCAGAAATGACTGCTTCAATGCGGCGTGGCATGGAGGCAATCAGCCTGTGGCACTGCTGAGGTGTTATGGAGGCCCAGGATGCTTCGATAGCGGCCTTAAGCTCATCCAGAGTGTTGGGTCTTGCGTCTCTCAACTTTCTCTTCACAATATCCCACAGATTCTCTATGGGGTTCAGGTCAGGAGAGTTGGCAGGCCAATTGAGCACAGTAATACCATGGTCAGTAAACCATTTACCAGTGGTTTTGGCACTGTGAGCAGGTGCCAGGTCGTGCTGAAAAACGAAATCTTCATCTCCATAAAGCTTTTCAGCAGATGGAAGCATGAAGTGCTCCAAAATCTCCTGATAGCTAGCTGCATTGACCCTGCCCTTGATAAAACACAGTGGACCAACACCAGCAGCTGACATGGCACCCCAGACCATCACTGACTGTGGGAACTTGACACTGGACTTCAGGCATTTTGGCATTTCCTTCTCCCCAGTCTTCCTCCAGACTCTGGCACCTTGATTTCCGAATGACTTTGGACCACTGAGCAACAGTCCAGTGCTGCTTCTCTGTAGCCCAGGTCAGGCGCTTCTGCCGCTGTTTCTGGTTCAAAAGTGGCTTGACCTGGGGAATGCGGCACCTGTAGCCCTGTGCACGGTGGCTCTGGATGTTTCTACTCCAGACTCAGTCCACTGCTTCCGCAGGTCCCCCAAGGTCTGGAATCGGTCCTTCTCCACAATCTTCCTCAGGGTCCGGTCACCTCTTCTCGTTGTGCAGCGTTTTTTGCCACACTTTTTCCTTCCCACAGACTTCCCACTGAGGTGCCTTGATACAGCACTCTGGGAACAGCCTATTCGTTCAGAAATTTCTTTCTGTGTCTTACCCTCTCGCTTGAGGGTGTCAATGATGGCCTTCTGGACAGCAGTCAGGTCGGCAGTCTTACCCATGATTGCGGTTTTGAGTAATGAACCAGGCTGGGAGTTTTTAAAAGCCTCAGGAATCTTTTGCAGGTGTTTAGAGTTAATTAGTTGATTCAGATGATTAGGTTAATAGCTCGTTTAGAGAACCTTTTCATGATATGCTAATTTTTTGAGATAGGAATTTTGGGTTTTCATGAGCTGTATGCCAAAATCATCAGTATTAAAACAATAAAAGACCTGAAATATTTCAGTTGGTGTGCAATGAATCTAAAATATATGAAAGTTTAATTTTTATCATTACATTATGGAAAATAATGAACTTTATCACAATATGCAAATTTTTTGATAAGGACCTGTATATGACATTTTGATTCTCAAATATGTGTAAATAAATGTTTTGTCGTTTAAACACCTTTATTATGATCATGTTAGCTGATCTGTAATGCGCAATGGCTACCGCCATGTTAACTGTCATGTAGGAAGCCATGTTTGTTTATACACTGCCTGGCCAAAAAATAAAAAAAGTCGCTGTTTTGATTTAAATAGGCAAATACTCAAGAGTCTATGATTGGATCATTATTGCTGTGATTATTAATATATTTCTAGCATGTTATATGTTTGTCAACAGTTCTTTTAACCTTAATTGATGGAGTGTGTAGCTTTTCATTTCGTAAACAACCTTGTAGGAAGATGTATTATGGCTCATCAAGGCTCTTGATGGAAATAACATTACAACATTTATTTCCATCAAGAGGTGCATCAATTTTTGGTCAAGATCTTGTATTGACAATGTCTACTCCAGCACATCCCAAAGACTTTCAGTAAATTTAAGGTCTGGACTCGGAGGGGCCAATTTATGTGTGAAAATGTTTCTTCATGCTCCCTCCCAACCATTCTTTCACAATTTAAGCCTTATGAATCTTGGCTTTGCTGCTTATCCAGCTCGCCTCTCTCTGTGTTGGCGCGAAAGCTGATTTGAATCTGGCAGTATGTTACGTCACTGTACAATCTAAAATCCCAAATGTGGGACCGTACTCCCAGATGCACAGAAATAACAGTCACATATATGGAACTACCGCTCAAGTGGTTAATAAGGATTAATCTTTATTTTAGTCATAAAAAGAAAAATATGCAGTTTTATTTTACATTTGATTTCAATTGTAATTCCTGAATGTTGTATTTATTTGCTGCTGATTTTTGTTCATGGTATTCAGATGCAACCAAGTGTTTTGCAAGAAGTCACAGAATTGTTGGATATCTAAATGTTTGACTTTTTTTTTCTTTTCTTTTTTTTTACCTATTTGGAATCGAAACTGGGAATCGATTAGCAGAATCAGAATCGCTAAAATTCGATACCCAACCCTAATTATGATGGAGGAGGGCTTACAGTAACATAGTGTTGTCAAAAGTACCGACCGCGATACCAAGTCGGTACTGAAATTTAAAAAATGTGACGCTTTGAGCGCTGTTGAGCGGTTTCATAAACACCTTTGATTGGCCTTTGTGTTCACACGCTCATCAGATATGTCTGTGATTGGCTACAATAATCGGCTACAATGATCAATGCACGGGAGCGTTTGAAAGCACACGGAAATGTTTGAATTTGAAAGTGGGAGCATTTGAAAGCAGATGTCTATCAGCGGACATAGACACCTGCTTTCAAATGCTCCCATGTGTATCTGTGTAAGCGCTCGGTGAAGAGCATCATTGATATCTATTTACAAGTTTTTGAAGTGTTGATCATTGTAGCCAATCACAGACATCTGATGAGTTCGTGAACACAAAGGCCAATCAGAGGTGTTTACGAATCTGCTCAACAGCATTCAAAGCGATAATTGGTGTGACCGAAGGGAAAAATGAGTTTGGAACTGGAAACAGCTTCTGACAGATAGTCACTGTGCGTGGGGGAAATGACTCATAAATGAAGGGTTTCACACAAATGCATAATATCACAGTTATTAAACAGTTATTAATTTATCTCTTTAGTATTAGTAATCATGTGGTCTAGAGAAATTTTGTGACTAGAATGACTAGATTTGGACTTTTTCATAGACTGTGAGTGGTTAACAAGCCAGTTATGATGAAAGCAATTGTAAACCATTGCAGACACATAAATGCAGTATGGAAATCGGTTTGATGATTTGCTCTTTAAATGCGTGCTGCACCTGTGCTCATACATGAGATTTGGGAGCCTTCAGGCAGTGCTTGTGTGCTTCATTTTATAACTTAACATCAAAATTGCATTACACAGCGTCTTAAGCCATTTTATGTTTTTGTCTTACATAGAGCATCATCCAAATCTTTCAAATGAAAATTAAAACTTATTAAAACTGAAATTAAAACTATTCAGTGCATGACAATTTTTTTTTTTTTTTTTATACATGACCACAGAGTTGTTACATACAGAAATGTCATTGCTGTAATTTTTCATTTGTATTTTGGTGTACTTGTGTCCACAAATGATTCTATTCTGCCCTGTTGGATGTCATTCCCTTTGTACATATTCTTATCCATTATAGTATTAATGTATATAGTAATCATTAAATAATATAATATTATTATTCTTATATGAATGTAAAGAAGTTTCTTTTTTGTGGCTTTCTCCGATGTTCTTTTCTTCTTTGTTTATTTTTTATTTTATGTATTTATTTAATTAAATTTTTGTTTGTTTGTTTGCTTGCTTGCATTTTGATGTGCAACTGTGGTGGTTTGACAGCATTGACAATAATAAATATATTGAGCAGAGAACCATTATTTTTGAACCAGCATTTTGTGCTCGAAGATATTGAGGACCATTGTTATTTTTTCCAGCAGTGATCTAAATACAAAAAGTGACCATTTAAAAAAATAATAATTTGACACTAATTTAAGTGCTAATAAATAAAAGTTCAAACCTTGTTTCGTTTCTTGTGCACTTTGAATATTTTAATCTTTTTAAAATCAAATTTTTTTTTAAATAGTATTTTATTTTATAAAATTATAAAAAAAAAAAAAGGGTCAACTTTTTTGAGTAATTTAATAGATACGGACTAAACTTGTAAATGATAAGAAAGAACGTAGCTGTACAGTAGCAGTGCTTTTTCAGTAGGGGGAGCCATATCTCATTTTCTGACAAAAGAAAAAATTACTTTTGGGAAGTAAGTATTTTGTATTTATGAAATAACATAAATGTTTAATTGAATAAATAAGATTAAATAAAATGATTAATAAAAACGATATTTAATATAGCCTATATATATTTTTATATTTGATTCAAACAAAAAAGAAAAGTAAATGAATACCAGACGTATTCTACACTGGATCTGAAGATCTGCACTAAATTATCTTATATTTTTGTTTTTTGTATATATAGTTTTCATACACATCATGTTTTTCTCAGTAACTCTGAAATTTCTTTAACTTTCACATTTCAATGGCTAAATGGTCTTATTACATGGTGAAAGTAGGCCTAATATTTTAATAAATCTATCATTCTCCAAGAACAGTATTTTTAATCATCCAGCTGTTTTGCTGCCTGCCTGCATTTTCCTTGCTAATGTGTGTCTTTACAGGTCTGATCCCACATGACTGAACTACATATTTAAGTGTCAGGAAAGAAAGGTCACAGAAAGCATTGAGACATTATTTCCTCCGTCAGACAACCATGTGTTTGGAATGTCCTTGGCTTTCTCGTGGCTTTGTTCCAAACACCTTCCAAGCACTATTATCAGGACTCAGCCTTGTTTTGTTCGCCTTTGGCCAGCCTCTTGATGAAGAGCGTGTTTGCTCTGAGGTAATCTCAAGCTCCACAGGACATGAGCTCACTCAGCTGTGGCCATGTTTATAAATATGGGTATTAAAAGGAGAAGGAAGGGTCTTTATCACTACGTCTTTATCACGATGGAAAGGAACTCTTGATCTAGGTCACCTTGTAATTGAATTGACCACTCAAAGCTATTTTTGATAAATGGATTCTAGAAAGGGGTCATTGTTCTGCAGACCTATAGTTATCACATAAGCTATGTTAACATGCATTGTTGTCCAGTCCGATTTCAGATTCTGAAAGTTCTGTTTATATGAACCCTAAACGTTGCAATCCGAATAATGTGCATTGCATGTAACTTCAGCGCATAGTATCCAGTCGCCGCATTCAGAACCAGAGAACACAGTAAAAAGTCCTGTAAAAAATCTACTCCATAAAATTTTGGCAACAGATTACAAGCAGTATTATTAATTAAATTCAACAAATAGAATTAAGTTAGAATTAATCAAATTAATTCCTTAAATGTCAGCCATTAAAAAGGAGTAAAATTTAAACAAAAATACCTGAATAACAGACAGACGTCAAAGATGAATTAAGAACTCTTTTTTATTGCCAACATTGAAGACACCTGATGATAAGCAGAATCACTGAAGAAAAGAGAAAAACAAGAATTTCAGCAATTTTTCAAAAACCAAAATCAGCCCAACACAAGATACTTTTCTGTCATACTGAAGATGTTACCAATCCATTTGAGGAAGAAAAAGGGTTATATTATAATGAAAGAATGTGTGGAATACCGTTGTATGTAGACTGAGCACAAAAAAAAAAAAGTGGGACAGCACATCTTTTCATTGGTTTGGGCTAGTCTAAGTATATTTTTTGCACATGTTAGTTTGTACTCTGAGAAATAAAGATGAACAGAAATAAAAATGGACTCTGAATAATGATGAGCAGAAGAAGGAAATCTTGCATATGAAATTACATCCATGTTTTTCTTAAATCCATCCACAATTCATTCATACAGTGCAACACATGTAATTGAGGTAAAAGAAGGCTTAAAGTCCAAAGGTCATTTACAACGTTTAAAAAAAGAAGTGCTTCAGGTCTAAAATTCATTTAAAAATATATATATATATATAAACTTGGTAACCTTGGTAACATTTGGATGAAATGTTGGTTGGCCCCATCCCCAATACATAACATAAACACATTTAACTTTTGATTGAAACATGAATATGGTGTATTTTAAGGAAAAACTTACTTAATTTTGACTTATTTTTCCTGAAAACAAGAAAATAATTTGTACTTGTCAAGAAAATGCTTATTGATTTAAGAACTTTAAGATATTTTGACTAGAAACAAGACAAAAATTCTAACTAAGAACAGCATTTTTTGCAGTGTAGTTCATGAACATTTTTGTTTGATTAGGGGTTGCATTAATGAAAAGGTTGGGAAACACCAATTTACGCAATGATTCTCTATTGCAAGGTTAGTCATTTTCTTAATTAGCAAAGCCTTTAAGCACTGTCCCAATCACCCGAAATCATGCAAACAACCTAATTCTGAAAATATAAACATGATATTAACACGTTTTTTATATTTTGTTGCAGTAGTGCCTCATATTTATGTTTCATGATGTTTTCAGTTTCACCTGTCCGTCTATGATATCTGACCTGTATCATTCTGTTATTGCTGATGTTTTAGATGTTTCCAATTAGGACCACGTCTGTCCCCTTGTCCCACACCTCCCCTTGGTTTAATGCTGCACTTCGTGCTATGAAGGCAAAAGGCAGACAACTTGAATGCCTTTTTAGGAAAACTGGTTTGACTGTACATTTTTAAGCATTTTCAGAACATATTAGGCATTATAAAACAGCCTTGAATGCAGCACGCTCTTCCTATTTTTCCAGCATCATTAATAAAGCTAACAATAGGCCAAAAGCACTGTTTAGCATGGTTAATAAACTAGTCCAGGCACCTAACCATAGTCCCAGTCAATCATCTGATGATTTGTGCTGCTCTTTTTGCACCACTTCCAGACAAAATTGGATGCTCTATGTGGGGCTTTTAGTAATGAACCGGCCACTTCTGAGCAAGCTCAGTCTGAATAAATTTACCCTCACTAATCCAACCTTAATTAATGAAACAATACTGAGCTCTATACATCATGCCGGTTGTCCTACACCCACATTCCATTTGAAACACTGTACTTCGGTCATTTCTGCTCCTATCTCACACTTTGTAAATATCTTTTATCTCTACCACTGTTCCAATCTCACTCAAAACTGCTGCTGTTACTCCTATTCTTAAAAAAAACCAAACCTGGATCCAGCAGATTTCACTAATTATCACCCGATTTCCAATTTAAAAAAATTATGGAAAAGGTTGTTGCCACTCAACTACAGTCTTTCCTAGCTCTCAATGATCAGTTTGATATATTTCAGTCTGGTTTCCACTCACATCACAGTACTGCAACTGCTTTAGTAAAGGTTGTCAATGATCTCTTACTTTCTGGTGACTGTTTTCATTCTCCTATTTCTCGACCTAAGCTCAGCATTTCGATACTGTCACAAGTTATTACTCTCTCGCCTTTCAGGTGTCTCAGGTGCTGCGTTATTATCCTGGTTCTCTTCCTATCTCACAGATAGACAATACTACATTGCTATGCACAATTATAAATCCCCCACTGCTTTACTCAGACAGGGTGTTCCCCAGGGCTCTGTTCCTGGCCCATTACAATTTATTATTTACATTATGCCTCATGGACATATTATTCATCGTTATGGTTTTTATTACCACTGTTATGCTGATGATATTAAGATATATATTGCTTGCCGCCCGGATTCTATCCACCAGACCAAATCATTATCTCTGTGTTAATAAGGTAAAGACCTGGCTAAATTCCAATTTCCTCAGTTTGAATTTAGGCAAAACAGAAATTTTAATTACTGCCCCTCCAACTCTAACAAAAAATATAACTAAGTTTTAACCTTGATGCTACAACAATTTTTCCGTCTGTCACCTTTAGAAATTTAGGCTTTACTCTGATTCTTTCAATGACCCTGGATGTTTACTAGTAAACTTTCCAAAGTTGCATTTCTCCAGCTTCACCATATAGCCCAACTTTCTTTGTCTGTGTCAGATGATCTTATGTCAGCCCAAAAGATGCTGAATCATTAGTGCATGCTTTTATTACATTGTGCCTTGACTACTGTAATGCTCTTTTTGCTAGATTACCAGGGCACTCTATTTCTCGCTTACAATACATTCTGCTGCAAGAATATGAACCCACATTAAACGATCTGCTCATATCACCCCCATTTTATTTAACCTCCACTGGCTACCTGTGTCATCTCACATTATGTACAAAATTCTTCTGCTTATCTTTAAATGACTCAATGGCCCTGCTCCTTGCTATCTCTCTGATTTACTTTCTCCTTACATTCTGTCTCGGTCACTCCGAACTTCACTCCGAAGATTAAGTTTAATTTCTTTTTAAAGCACATTTAAAAGCAGCCACAAGACTGTATACAGAACATGTAAATACAAACCTAAAATATACACTCATCAAATATTGACAAAAATAAAAATAAAATAACAATAATAATAATGTGCAAAAATATATTAATACAAAAGATATTAATATGCCAGAGAGAACAGATACGTTTTTAAGAGAGACTTAAAGATTGTCAGGGAAGGTGCCACTCTGATTTCTAAGGGCAGGTAATTCCATAACCGTGGCCCAACCACAGAAAATGCTTGATCCCCTCTACGTTTGAGTCGTGAGTGTGAATTTGAGACTTGGAAATACCGCAGCACAATGAGTTGCAGTAGTCCAAGCGAGAAGTGATAAAGGCATGAACAGCCATCTCGAGAGTTTTGTCAGTAAGGAAATGTTTGATTTTTGACAAAAGACGGAGTTGATAAAAACTAGATCTAATTACCGAAGATATTTGTTTGTCAGGTTTCAAAGGCTCATCTAAAAGGACACCCAAACATGCGTAGGTCTATAAGCAGATAAGCTCTTCAAATCGATGCTGGTGGTCTGAAAATTGTCAGTGGGGCCGAAGATTATCACTTCAGTTTTATCTTCTTTTAACGATTTAAGTCAAGATTTAACCTTGTCTAAGCACAATAGAAGAGATGTTAAAGCAGACGGATAATTTTTCTTGATCAGTAAATATATTTGGGTGTCGTCAGCATAAAAATGGAAGGATACACAGTGCCTTCTTAAAATAGAACCCAAGGGTAACATGTACAACGAGAAAAGAGAGGGCGCCAGGATCGAGCCTTGTAGGAGGCCACAGGTGAGGAGGGCAACAGAAGAGGAGAAGTTACCTGACCAGAAACTTTCTGTTACAAAAATAAGACTGAAACCACTTGAGGACAGTACCTTTGATCCCCACACATGTGGAGTGGTCAACAGTATCAAATGCTGCAGGTAAATCTGACTGCCACAGAGTCACCAGAATCGGTAGCTAAAAAAAATTTTGTTTAGCACTCTCAAGAGGGCAGATTCTGTGCTATGAGCAGATTTAAAACCAGACTGGAAATTATCAGAGATACAATTACAATTTAGAAAAGACTTAAGTTGATCAAACACAATTTTTCCCAAAACCTTAGAGATAAATGGTTAAACAGAGATTGGACGAAAGTTTTTCAACACAGAAGAATCCAGTGAAGGCTTCTTGAGCAAGGGAGTGACAGTAGCCACTTTGAGATTATCAGGAACAAAGCCAGTAGAGAGACTTATTAAGAAAAGACAACAAACCCGGCCCAATAGGATCAACAATTAATTTTAAAAATCTAGGGTGTATGATGTCATAAGAACAAAAGGTGGGATTAAGAAGCGCAATGGTGTCTTTAAGTACCTGTAGCGAGATGGTTCAAAAAGATCCCAGGAAGCAGGATTCAGCAAAGGGATGGGAGGTTTGATATGAGAAAAGCTTACGTTGGGTCTTAAATTAGAGATTTTGTCATTAAAAAAAATCTCAAGAAGCTTTTACATAGATCATCAGATGCAACAGACATTGTATTGACTGGAGGATTTACAACAGAATCAATTACTGAAAATAAAACCTTGGGTCTGGAATGATTTTTAAAATTAAATTTGAAAAGTATGTAGCTTTAGCAGACTTAGCCGCACTCTGATAGGCTGATAAACAGTCTTTGAACAGTTGAAATGATATCTGTAATTTGTCTTTTTTCCATTTATGCTCAGCCTTTCTGCATGCTTGTCGAAGAAGTCAAGTATCAGGATTTTGCAGCAGTTTACGTTTGGGCTTGTAAGGACTGAGAGGAGCAGTGACATTTAATATATCCAGCCAGGTGGAATTTAATAGACTAAGATGTTGGTCCACATCGAAGTCAGGTAGCGGTGAGTCCAGATGCAGATGTAAACAGGAATCCATAAAAAAATCTAAGTCAACCGTAGATTTCTGAAGAGCATTTTTTAAGTGAAAAAATGGCCGTTACCAATTTGGCAGTGCGTCATTGCTCGTCACTTCCGGATAACTGAAACTGGTTGCTGAAAGTGACATGATCAAGTTAGCAGGCTAAGAGCTATCTATCTTAGACACTAAAATATTAATAAAGATAAGTTATATCATTTGAAAGTTCTAAAGGTTTACTGTCAATCTACAGTGTCTTTTTTACAATATAGATGCTCCAGCAACAGTAATATTGTAATTTGTGTTAGGTCTGCAAATGACAACACGCAAAATCAAAACTGGACTTCATACCTTTGTAATGAAATAGTGATCGCAAGATGAATCTAATCCATCTCACTTGGGCAAAATGTCCATGAGCGTACATTGAAAAACAAACAACAGCACTTTTTGTCCACAAAAACGTTAAATCCATGAAATTTTGATATATATTGTCCATTGTTTGCATCACATTTCTTCTGAATGATCTGCTCTCCATCATCATTCTTCAAGAAATTATGCAATCTGAGCACCATTTATGTTGTAAAACTGTATATGATCGTACATTTGACTCTCACAAACAAATGAGCCCGCGTCCAAAGTATAATTTTTCAAAATAGTGCAGCAGTTTTAGTTATAATATCCAAGCAGTGCTGTTGGAGTTTGTGGTGTTTTTAGAGACATATTTTCCAGCCATTGTCATAGTAAATCTCACGAACAAAACTTTTAGCCAATGCCAAGATGATCCATCAACATGTGTTCTGTTTATCTTCCGCATGTGTGCACATGTTCACAGACGCACATCTGTCTCGAACATAAACCATACAGCAAGCCATATTATTTGATAATTATATCAAATTATCCCAAAAAAAGCACAAACTTCAGCAGCTGGAATTAGCTGAGGTAACATGACGGCTCACAGACAGCAGCGGCAATCCACCTGTCACTCAAGTGACCAAGCCCTTAATTATGTAGAACTTTACCGCTGCATTCACACGGGGCGTCAGCGTCAACGCTTGACGGAGGGCGTGTCTGAAGCTTGTGTTGACATGACCATTATAGTGATAACAGCCAATCACATTACTTTCCGGTGTTGCATGAACGCAATTGGCTAGCGACTGCTCTAGGGTGTTTGCATAAAGCGATCTGATTGGCTGACGCCTGAGTTGGCGCTTGAAAAGTTGAGAAATCTTCAACTTCTGCCGCTTGCAACGCGAGTCAGTTCGGCAACGCATGATGTCACCCATTCAAAGTAAATGAGAAGCGTTAACGCCGACGCCCCGTGTGAATGCAGCGTAAGGCTTAATATAATTTAAAAAATTCATCCCCCTCAGAGTTGTCACGAAGGGCAAAATTAGCTATATAGACCAAAACCACAATTTGTACCTGGCTGTAAACATGTTTTTTCTGAGGTAAAGTTGAGCATTTTAACATGGGGGTCAATGAGATTCTGCTCTCTTTTGGAGCCTGTGGCCAGTCGATGAATTACGAAGTAACTTCCGTATTAGCTTCTAGAGAAAATGGGGGAGGTTGCAGCTTGATTGTATCATGATATGCAACTGCAATCATTTCTGTTTCTGGACAGGGCAAATGTCTACTGTCCACTTAACTGATTATGTGAAATGACTGTCTGTGAATACTGTGAAATGTTACTGCTTTTGTAAAGCGTCCTTGAGCTTGGGAAAGGCACTATATAAATTAAACATATTATTATTATTATTTCCATAAAAGGTTTGTGCAATATTGTAGCTTTAACAATTTTATGACCTTATTATGAAAACAAGCTAAAGCTTATGTCAGATTCCTCACGTCATGCATTTCAGGGTCAACTTCATGTTTGATGCTTGCCCCGCCCACCTACGTGATGTTACACAAATAAGGGCATCCAATTTTGATTATGCAGTCTCACTGCTAGAGCTTGGCAAAAAAAGTTCTAATTTTCACTCATTAGGCAAGAAAATTAAGTATAGTTATACTTGTCCCATTTGACCTTATGTCCCAGTCACCCTCAATTCACCCCTATGTCAGGGGAGCTTTTTTTTTTTTTTTTTTAGCAAATATTTATTAAATAAAAAGTCTCATTCACTGAGAAAATAGTCATATTCAAGCATTTACATGCTTAATTTTTTTCCTGTTAATCAGATTAGCCTATTTCAAGTCTACACTACTCCTTTCAATACGATCAAAATTTTATTCAGCTTAGTCGGATCAAATGAGGTGTTTACTTGAAGGATTTTTTGGTCCGATTGAGCTATCAATCCGATTATAAATGGATAATGTTGCATGCAAATGTAGCTATAGAGAAATACAAGACTCTCCTGGACTAAACTTCTCAGAGGGCTAAAGTTGCACTGATTAATATAAACTATATTTATTAAATTCATGCACAAGATGGTCAACTGATTGGGGCAGCACCATTATCATTACAATTCAAATGGATTATTTATCTGCAACTTTCCTCTTCATGCTTTGCTTTGTTGATTTCTCTCTCTCTCACACACCGACACACACAGGTTTGTTTTGCTATCAAAGTGAGGACATTCCATAAGTGTAATGGTTTTTATACTGTACAAACTGTACATTCTATCCGCCTACACTATCCCTACTCCTAAACCTACCCATCACAGAAATCATTCTGCATTTTTACATTAATAAAACATTGTTTAGTAAGTTTTTAAAGCTATTTTAAATATGAGGACTCATGAAATGTCCTCATAAAACACATTTATGTCGTAATACCAGTGTAATACCCATGTCATTATACAAATTTGTGTCCTCATAAATCACAAAAGCGCGCACACACACACACACACAGAGAGAGAGAGAGAGAGAGAGAGAGCTTCTTCATATTTCTCTGTCACATGCTTGACATATGAACTTCACTTCTGTGTAAAATGCTTCCTCCCTCTGATGAAGTACTGTAGTCTTTAGGAAATAAACATGAAATTAGCTATCATCTTAAATACTAACTTCCTTTCTTCATTGGCATCTTTACAGTTCTATACGTTTTAAATCATACATGGGAATAATTCAGATAGTGCTGACATCATGGAACCCATGGACAAACTCTTTGGGCCCATTCCTCAAGCCCATATCATGCATTCATTGACCATATAGGCTGGGTATGAATTTGTATCTGACATGTCTGAAAATGTATGATAAAAATGTACAAATGACATACTAAATCATACAAATTTATAACCAACTGACCTTATCATAAATCATAATAATCATAATGTGTTCCGAAGATGAACGAAGGTCTTATAGGTTTGGAACCACATGACGGTGAGTAATTAATGACAGAATTTTCATTTTTGGGTGATCTAACCCTTTAAACACGTCTGATTGGCCATTATATTCAAGAAATCAACTGATATGTTTGTGATTGGCTACATTGCCCAACGCTGCAAAACACAGAAACATTTGACGCTCTCAAAATCGCAAACACCAAATTTGTTGCGCCAATATTACGGAGAAAACTGGTCCTAGACCAGCAGTTATGAGCAGTTTTTCCCTTAAAGTAATCAAAAGCAGCAGCAGGCAGTGGTTTTTGTAAGACAATTTCACGCTAAACTCAAAAGTCTGTGGCCAGAGGAAGGCAGCCTTGCCCAGCCTTACACACGCTCCGCCTATATCGCATATAATGCATAAAAACTCTTACTTCCAATTAACACGCCTGATGCTCACATGCACCAATATTCAAAGCGTTAAAAGTTAAAATGGCCAAAATACCGATTAGTTCGATAGGCAGCACACTACACAGCCAGGGCGTTTGTCATAGTTGGTCATGACTCATAACTGTTCGTCTTTCAGTTTGATATAAGGGTGATCGCGATCAGACGCAGATTTGTTGCGCAGTTCATTTGCGCTCTAAACACCACGCAGTTTCTCTTCCTTTGTCGTTGTGTTTTGAAGTGTTCGCAGATCTGGGTGTTGCTGACTAAAGAAACAAAGTGAAGCTGCTGTCAGACCGGAGAACAGAGAGACGCATCTCCACACTTGGATACAGAAGATCAACGCGGATAAACGTGCTTGAGGATGGAGGTATGATTTTGTTTTATGTATCTATTACTTTTTGCCCCTGGGTCCTGAAAAATAAATCTTTTCGACTGAAAAGTCGAATGAAAAACTGCGCAAGACATACTAATATGAATACTAATAGCCTATATATTTTTTTAATGAATCCAGCTATGGTAGCCTTCTCCAGTTGACTTGATAACAGTGAGAAATGAAATCAAATAACTGTCACGTGTGTGTGTTTGTATTGACATTTAAACAATTTAACTTGTTAAAGTTTAACTTTCTAACAAGACTATTATGAATAGTAGTAGTAGTAGTAGTAGTAATAGTAGCCTAATAATAATAATCACATGTAAATGTCTAAATAGTAACCTATGTGTATTATTATGACATTTCAAATTGCATGAATGTACTTTAATGACCTGTCAAGCCTTGTTGCAATAATTTTAATTTCAGTACTGAAAGTTACTATAAAGTCTTGTTTTATTCTTTAGTTATGGACAGTTAAAGGGTTGTTGCTTAAATTTCAAAAAGACTCATGGTATTTAGCAAAAGCTTATTAATAAATTAAAGGTTTTTTTTTTTTTTTTTGCTAGGAAATTCATGAAAGTTTGTGTCTTTAGATTAGCCCTGGTATTATAATCATTTAATTTTGACCCAGATGTCGTCCTTAAATCTCAGCTAGTCTACATTGGCTGAAGTGAGCTACCGCAGATACACTAACAGGCACGTGCTGGTAAAATGACTGCTCAGACTGTTTTAACCCCAAATTTCCACAAAGTGAGGAAGGAAGGGCCGTCTGCATAATATCTTCCTCTGTCTGTGAGAAAAGCATGAGCTTTGATTTTCCTCTTAGCCACAAGAATTAAAGTTTCTCACGTGGCATGTGGCTGTTGGTTTGTTACTTCTGCAAGTGTAATCAAAGAGCATTCAACTCTTCTCTTGGTGTTCATCAAGGCTGGTAAAAAGGGATGTGAAAAGAAGAGGTATGCTTTTCGACAGAAAGTACATGTCTGCACTACCAGTCAAAAGTTTTTATACCCACAAAACGTAATGTTTCTCATCATGATAATATAAACCTCTCTAAAGTATTTTGCTTAAAGGATTAGTTTCGTAAACAAATTCCAAAAAAAAAAAAAAAAAACAGAACAGAACAGAAAAAGAGCAGCCAACAAATGTCAAGCAACTTCTTCAATACTGTTTAACCCTATCATGAATATTTAAATTACATAGTATATTTACAAGGGCGTAGATTTGGTTTGAATATTTTTATTTATTTATTTAGTGGTAGCTTAACCCACACATGCAAAGTTGATTACTGCAATTGATTAATAATTAATATAATTCATTGTTAAGTATTTTATATTATGTAGGCATCTGGAACCTTTTCAGTTTGACAATTTCTACTTCAAAGCACCATGGGAAGTCTAACTTCACTTAACATTTTCTTAAATTGAAAATGCCTATTTCCTACTGTTAACAGATAGGCTATTGTTTTCATTTCATCATGATCTTAATGATTTATGTTATCTGTTTGGATATCAGAAAGCCAGGTTTTTTTTCTAATATAGTCATCATTAGGACAGAACACATTTTATCAGAGAAAACTAGCATGGCCCAAAATTCATGAAGGTCCTGAGTTTAATGCTCTTGATTTTCTCTCATTACCATGCTTATAGGCCAATGTATGTCGATTAGAATTAAATAAAACAAGCTTCAGTCATGTTTCCATTAAAGCAGAACTAAGTAACTATTTTTACCTTCATAAATAGTTTTCTAAGTCCTTACGATGGTTAATTGACTTGTAGTGGTGTATTTGAGGCGAGCACTAACCCCCTCTGGCACGTCTACGCCAGAATACAGCACTTGCAACTTGAGCTGCACCGACCCGACACAATCTCGCCTCATGTTCACGTTCACGCGAGAGTGACAAAATGCTTTACGGTAATTCAAAAACAATGTATATATTATGACTTTATAAGACAATTTCGAAAATTACCCACCTCCATCGAGTGTACTGTATTTGCAAATTACCCACCTCCTCTTTCTTGTACTGTATTTGCAAAACTACTGCGCTGGTGAGCGTTGTAGTTGTTGTAGTCCAGAGCTGCGCTTGGAGTATTTACAACAGTGTGATTCACTGAAGGAAACTGTAGGGGGAGCTTCGCAAATCTTACTGAGTTCCGCTTTAAACATGGTAAAAACGCATTGATCGAAGTCCAGACATTACTTCCGCAAACGTTTACGACACAATGTGAAATATGCGAGGCTTCAATTTATTGTAGTGTTCATGTTGTGGAGATTTTGTTTGTTTACCACTATGAAATCTTCTGCTCAAGTCATGCTTATGAAGTTGGTTCCAAGGGATTGGCTTGATCATCTGCATTTTCAGAATCTGACTCAGGCTCGAACTGATACAGTAAAACCGATGACATTATTAGGCGGTACTTCGCTGGCAAAATGCTTTCAATAAAACTTGGCTGCTTATACAGTATAAGCAATAAAAAAAAAATTGAAATCGTCTCCAAATAGGTAGGAAAACTTCAACACCCATAATGCACTGGACATGTTGCGTCCAAGGCCACTCCCACCAGTCTGCAATGGATACGCTTAGCAAAGTCAAATAGCTACTTCTTAGCAAACTTTTAGTCGAAATGGTGTCGAATTGTATTGTTCCTTGGTGCAAGAATTCAAAGAGTTACCTTCGGTTTCCAGTGAAGGATCCAGTGCTTTGCAGGCAGTGGCTAAATGTTGCAAAGAATCGTAAATATGGAGAGAATGCCATGACAGAAAATCTTTAAAAAAGTAGTTTGTAGTCAACATTTTAAACTGGATGATCACAAACACAGTGCTTTAGTAAAAACTGAAAGAAACTGCTGATCAGTTCCCCCTGAAACTGTTTAAAGAGTAGACAAAGTACGATACAATTTTCAGTGCTAAACCTACCCTTTGTCACAGATCCCTTGTTCCTTGGACTCCAATTCCCATGATCCTCCTGTCTCCACACCTGCACTCACTTCCCTCGTCATCTCCCCATCATCACCGATCATCATCACCTGGACTTCCTCGTCAGCACTCCCTATATATATGGACTCACTCCCTTCACTCCTTGTCTGTTCTTAATGTTATGTTAGATGTGTTTTGGTGTTACTCCTCCTTTGTTTATTAAAGTTCCTATTATTGTGGAAATCCGCATACGTCTCGTCACTGCAGCACCAGCACCCGTAACACCCTTACACTAACTGTTCTGTTAATAACCCTCTGTGGATCCGACTGTATGTTGGCGGGGTTACAAAAAAGTATAATCTGTAGTTTTCGTGAAAAAGTGTAACTTTAACAGCTCCAGGGTTAACTGTTTGTGTTTACAAAAGCCTTGGAATCCAAAGCTTGCGATTATGTTAAGGGGCATTACATTTATGACACATCCTTGAGATGTTTGGCCAATCACAGCACACTGATTCAGCTAGCTAATCAGAGCACTCTGGGCTTTTCAGAAGGAGGGGCTTTGTAGAAATCAGTGCCTTTCAGTACCTTGTCCTCTGTAGTCATGCATCAGAGGGTTAAAAAGCATCACGGATGCATATTTAGATTACAGAATTTCCATACTTCTGTGCTTCCATTGTTACTATTATTGTAAAATCTGAAATTAGTCATAATGAACAAAAAGGTGTGCCCAAACTTTTGTTTTGTGCTACTAGTGTACATTGAAAGCATCAGTGTGTTAATTTTTAATGCCTGGAAAGTTTACAGACTGTAGATGAGTGAGAGGAAGATAGAGAGTGAAGGATGACTAAAAGAGGAAAGACAATGAGAATCATTCTAATGAGGAAAAGCTCTTTATGCGGCACGACTGCAAGCTTGTAGATTAATGTAAAGAGAAAATAAGAGCTTCTCAGAGTCACAGCACTGCAGAAAGTGAAACCATGTGAGAAAGATGAGGAAAATCCCACATGCCATTACACTTAGAGAACGGGGAGTCCCCTCTGCTTGAGTGCAGTTGGATCTTCATGTTGTGGAAGAAGGAAAGAGAACACAGTGTAACTGAAAATGTAATAAAGCTGGCTGGGTTTGCCATACATATGGGCCACATATTTTATTAAATAAATAAGTATATTGGAAGCTGCCGCAGTTACAGAGTTTACACTGCCTCAAATGCAGTTATTATAAGAGCACCTGTTATTTGCTTTAAATATAGATGGATAGAAGTTTAAAGAAACAGAAAAAGTCAATTGTGCACTGTAAAAAAAAATCAGACTTATTTATTCTTAGAGTATTGTGCCATTAGCTTAGCAACATGCTAACATCAAACTCAAAAAAATCAGTTGTGAATCGAGTCTCCCTTGTGGAGCGCTATTTGTGCGTCTATAAAGAGACTTCCAGATTGATCACTTTTGAGATTCCATGACAGTTAGGATACTGCCTAAATATCATTATTCAGCAAAATTTTGTGGGCAATATCTAGTCATTTATATAGAAATCCGCACAAATGGAAGTTTTGATAGAGGGGAGAATAGTTCCAGACACAGATTTAGTTTGTATTCAAGTTGGTCTCACAAATTCGCCACATTGACAGAAATCTGCCCTATTTGCCTGCAAAATTTAATGTAAAAATTCTGAAATGTAAAAAGTCTGAAAAGTTTCAAAGATCAAAGTACTGTACATGATAAATGGAGTTATTGTCTCAAAAGAAAAAACTGCCTAAAATGAGACATCAGTAATTCCAGTCTCACTTCCTTCTCGAACCTACGTAGATGTGTAACAAATAAGCATAATATGGTTTTTGACCCTCAAACACTGGAGTTGTAGCTGAGGCCTTGAAGAGTTTGGTTGGATGTCAGCCCAATCAGCAGCAACATGTATATAAACCATGCGGTATTAAAGACAGCTCGCACAATGGGTCCAAGTAAAGTGATTAATGTAACATAAAAATACTATACATATTTATATATCTTGTATATATATTATATATTTATCAGCTGCCATAGCTGAAACTCTTGCGTCAGCAGAACAGGGTGTTCAACGCACCACCGTTTCCGTTTAAAAAACGTTTTGTCGGGGCTGAACGCAGCCCAGATTGGGCCATCTGACCAATCAGAGCAAACTAGACCAATCACAACAGATTGGGCCATCTGACCAACCAAAGCAGAGTCGACTCTCGGAAAGTAAGGGATTAGGCAGATCGAATCCTTTATCGAGCCGTTGTAAGAAAAGAGGTGATGCTGCAGCAATGTCTATTATGAGAAAATTAAAGTGTTTTTTGACCTTGGATGCATGTAAACATATTGCACGAGACCTCCAAAACAAAATCAGGAGCCTTTAAATAGCATAATAGGGGTACTTTAAGTAAACGTCGAATAAAAAACTGTTTTAAAGCTGTAGATATTTAATAAATAAAGAATAAACAACATGTCCAGCTTATCTTTACTATTATACAACTTGTCTTAAGGCTTTTAGCTTTGCTGTCAAATATTGGTATTAATTCCTGTTGTACACCTTCTCAGTGTTGTAATGTTTCCTCCTGTCAGGCCTCATGATGTGGTAGCTGTTTATCCCATTGCTTTGAGTGATGCAACACACAGAGAGCCTTTGTAAAAATGCAAGCTGTGTGCCTTAAAGGCAGACGAAAGCAGCGGAAAAGTGTGATCTTACGATGATGTAAAATTCAAACACTCATGTTTTCCTGGAATGGCTGAGAGGGAGACTTACATATCTGTTCTCATATTAATGACACCATTACTTGAATTTTAGCCCTCAAGACCACTCAACCATGAGAGAATCAGAGCAGATTACTTATAAATTAATTATTTAAACTCCATTCTCTTTTCTTTACCTCATTTGAACACCATTTTTTCCTTTTTTGTGTGTATATGGTCCATATTTTTCCTTTTACCTCATACATGATACATGAGTATATGTCCTCATGACCCCAATGGGTTTGAACCTTGGCTAAACTCTCAGATATGTGCATCTAGAAAGCATGAATTAAATAAAATGGCATTATGTGCATCATGTGTCTACTAATAGTGTTCACTCTTTGACAAAGAATCTTTTTAAGAGCGCTCCACTGTGCAGGACATCATACAGTAGGTGTACCAAAAGGTCAGCTGTAAAATTTTCTAGCACATGATTAGGGACCTTACAAAAAGTACTGTGGTGGTACCATGGTATCCAATAGTAAGTATGGTGTTTACATGGTACTCAAAAATTATGTCAAAGAATAGTCTACCATGGTACTTTTTAAGAATGTCCGTAAAACCTGGAGAAAAGTGTCCATTTAGTATTCACATTCATCTCAATGGAAGTTATTCGGCTGGCTAACTAAACCTAAAATGCATTGCCTGGAGTGGTTTATTGCTGTAATAAATCATGATAATTCACTGTTTATAGTGTAAATTGTAATGCATTGTCTGGGTATTTCACAAAACCATATGCAATTTTGGTTTTTCTGTTATCCTCTTGCGCTAATTTACGCCCTTTCAAAGGAAGACGATAATCTGACAGATGTTGTGTCTGGTGCTCTGGATCAGTAGATTCAGCTGTCCCTGGAGTGGTTTTGGTGTTGGATCCTTTTGGCTGTGATTTGGTTGCTTGTTTTGCCAGTCAGAGAAACATATGTAAGTAGGGCAGTCCTGTGGGAAACTTAGTGGTTCTCCCTTAAAAATAAAAGTTAACTTGGAACTAAAAAAATGTCTTGATACCATAGGAAAACCTTTATTAAACTTTACTGGTTCTTTAGTAAACTGTCTATGTTGGTGCATTAAAGAATCCATCTATGTGAAAAGTACTTGCAGATAATATATTAATATTAATGAAATAACAGGCCACTTAAGTGTACTTCAAGACAAGGTTGACAAGGACTATGTATGCTGACTCTGTCTTAACACACTTAAGCACTCTTTTAAAAAGTGCTCTTTGTTCACTGAGAATTTTTCATTTGAAGGGGCTATATGTAAGAATTTTCATACAATCATACATCATTCATGAAACACAAGCAGAACCAATTTTTGTGTAAATTGTTAAAAAAGCCACTCTGATGTAATTTTTTCGGATTCACAAAAATGTTTGTATTTTCAAAATGTTAGTTGGTACGAAACAAATGTACACCTGCTCCCTACCACGTGTAAATGGTGTGTAACAAATTTGAACCTTCTGTGTTCTAATTTAGGCAAACTGATGACATTGCATTTTGTACCATAATAATATTTCACGAGTTGATCTGCACTTTATTTATTTATTTATTTTAAATGTTCCACTTCGGGTAATAGGCAGTGCTTGTCACTGTCACGTTTAACCCAACCGTCCAATCACAGTGGAGGAGGGGCGGGACAAATACTATACTGACCAATGAGAAGTTAATATTGCTGGTTACGAACTAGTAACACATTACTGCCATGGATATTCTGTATCATAGCAACTAAAGTATCAGCTGGAAAAACTCAAAGCACTTTCAAACGCCACAGAACTGAATATTACAAATTTGCGCAATTTGGGTGACAGGTAGGTCTATGGGCGGGGTTAGGTATAGGCCATTAGTACAAATTCATATGACAAAAAACCGAACCATTTAGCAAAAATCGTACAAATTCGTATGAGTGAGGTTGTACGAATTCAAACAAATTACCCAGCTCGTCAAATATGTATGGATTGCCGTGAGATCGGGTTGTAATTTGCGTAGTTGTAACTCATCGGCGGGGATTATGCAAATTATAAATGAGCGTGCATGCGCGCCCTATTTACAAATGTTTGGAATTCATTAATATACACACGTTTAACTACCAAATCCGTTGTATACAAAACATTTGTGAATCCGGAGGAGAGTTTTTGTAAAGGTCCATTTTATTTTTATATTTACGAAAGTTTGTTACGATCAAAGTAGGTCGAGTTTACATGAATTAAAATGGGGTCATTATACTGTTTATACTGATTATACTGTGTGCAAAAGGTATGGCGTGTTTAAAAAGATGAGACAGACAACATTTGTAAAGTGAATAAATGAAACGTATTTAAAATAAACACAAGGAGCTTAAAACAACACAATAAAACTACACGCTCCCAAGAGCCTCTCTTCCAGTCAATGACACATGAAACAAATGCTTCAATGCTTCAATGTTCAAACAATGTTCAGGATAATGCCGAAAGAGCCATTCTGTACTGAAATGTCAATGTGTCATGCAAAGAAAAGGGATTAATTCAAACTATAGTCTCACAAAGCCAGATCTACATAGTCTATAGTCTCAAATATACTTTATAATCAAATTGTCACGTGGGTGGTTGTATAAACAAACACAAAGACAAAGATTTAGACAATGTTTAATAAATCCACAGGATAATCGACATGAACAGAGCAGCACACAACATATCCATGAACTGACACCGGACAACTTAACTCAAACAGAACTACATTTAAAGCGAATGTATTGAAAATGTATTAAATTGCAACTTCATTATGTAATTACAAGTATATTTAAATACATGACATAGAAGTTTCAATTAAAATGACAAAGTATATTTTAGTTTACCATAAATTCTTGTCAGTAAAATAACCCCTGGTTTCACAGACAAGGCTTAAGTCTAGTCCTAGACTAAAATGCCTGTTTCAGCTGTTTTAACTGAAAGTAACTTGGACTGACATATCTTAAAATATGTCAGTGTCATAGTTTTGTCTCAAGATACACATCTTTTTTTTTTTTTTTTAAAGGCTACTTAAATGGCCTAATCCTGGCTTCAAATTAATTATACATTTTATCTATATTTATGGTTTAAAATAAATATTTTTTATTTAATTGTAATTAACATGGCTACTTAAGTTTCCTAATGTGAAACTGTACTTCTCTTTCATAAAGGCAGATATCAATATGCTAATCTAAAGAAGATAACTTTTCTTTTTGTAAAAAATAAATCACTTTATTGTCTATATGTTAATAAGAAAATAAAGCTGCAGGCCTAAAAGTAAATGTTTCCATAAGAAGTGATGTATATATGCAGTGTATGTATTCGCAGTGTGTATATAATTGCACAGTTTGTTCCAGTGTTTCTCATTCCACAAACTGCACAAGATCTTTTACAACTGACATGGTTTTGCTCAAAGATCACTGACCCAGACCTTCATGAGCCGGTCTGTGGTTTATTTCTCAGGCCACAGCACCCTGAAATAGAGCTTTCTGTACTCCCACTCCCAGTGTGAGCCCATAATTCCCACCNCCATACTAATCCAAACATAGGGTTCTGTGTCTTGTTTTGTTCAACACATTCTACTGTTTTAATTGGAACTGAATATTCTGACAAAATTGACTATAATAAGTTCATGTACATCCTTACGCTACACATCTCATTTAAGTATATATTTTTTTAACAAATACAAATAAATGAGATAATTGTTTTTACTTAGATTAATATGGATGGCATATTCCAGAGATCTGTTTATTTTCTTATGGGTTCTTTCTCCAGTTCTTTATGGAAATTATGGATGCTTGTTTCCACCACAGAAACTTTTTATCTCACAATTATGACTATAACTTGTAATTACTTTTTTCTCAGAATTGTGACATATAAACTTGCAATTGTGAGTTACAAAGTTTCAATTGCCAGATATAAACTCACAATTGCGAGAAAATAAGAATTGCAAGATAAAATTAGGCTTTTAAAAAACAAATTACTATTTTATTCTGTGACGAAAATAAGTTTCCATTAAAATCAAAATGGGTGGGTTAAGGAAAAAAAAAAATTCAACAAATTCTTGACCCTATTGTCCTTGTTGTAAAGTTTCCCCTTTTTACAGTGGCTTTGTTTTCGAGGGACAGGAAAGAGTTAACAATTATGGGCGCCAAAATAATGAGTCAAGGGGTGGGTGGTCTCAGGGGAATTCTGCTTATCATCGGTGAAGAAAAGGAACTGCAGGAAATGGAGGGAAGTGGATTGGGGGGAAACACGTCTTCTTTCTGTCCGTGTAAGCACAAATGTTTGCCTTGGTATTCAGAAAGTGTGTGATATTAAGTGAGAGTGTGTTTTTTTGTGGCTGAAGGAAGCACAGTGAGTGGGGTCACCATGTGCTTGTTAAATAAAGAGTGTTATTAAAATGTGGAAAGTGTGTATATTTGGGAGATTTGGAAAGAATGTTGTGGGAGAGACGCGTTTCTGTTTGCAAAGCCTGGCAGAGGCACATTGAGAGAAAAAGGCAAGTGTGCGACTAGTTCTTGCCAAGAACAAGTGCTTACTCTTGTGTTTGAGGCTTTGAAACATACTCTGCAGCCATGACTAATGCGTTTATAAAAATGTTCTTCACTTTTCAATGAAACACTGATATATTCCTTGTGATGAGCAAGATATAGACTCCCCCAGGCAGTAAGTGTGATGCTGGTCAGCTGTGTTTCTGATAAACTCAGAGTAACCCATCTTTGTTCTTTGATGCAAACAACAACTGTGTCCAGAATGTAATACTAAATATAATACTAAAAATTATGTATAATGTATTGATGCCTGTTTTCACCTAAAAGTAAAAAAAAAATAGGTAGTTGCAACTTTATATCTCACAATTGTGATTTTTCCCCCTCATAATTGCAACTTAATATCTTACAGTTGTGATTGTATATATGTAAGGGATAATGTACATCCAGCCGGTTGTTATCGCAGAATAAACCCCGACAGAGTGATCTGGTTTTGCATCAGGCTGAAGGGGTTTATTCTGCGATAACAACCAGCTGGATGTATTAGCCTGGATATATGGCTACTTGCCACTTAAGTAAATAATTAGACATGAAATATTGATCTAAGCCTAACCCAAAATATTTTATTAGTTCTTTAACGCAAAGCTTCCACGGAGAGAGCAGTTGCTAGCGCCGCAAGTTCAAACTAGATGGACATTTAGATACGGTACAGTCATACCACATATTACACGGCATTTCGCCACATAAATAATTATGGGAATAAGAGATACTGATTTGAGATGAAACTGATTTAAAATTGTACCTGTGTGTTATCTTATAATCCATTACAGTGAACAAAACAATAGTCGCAAAATGGCAGCAGCTGCGTTTGTATGAAACGAGAGAACGAGTCCGCGATACCGGAGGACATAATTAAATAACTGTACACAAAATATTGATTTGACTGCATTTTAATATTTTATTCAATGCACTTTGCACACACTTTATGTCCTCACCAAACGCAAAACTTCCACGTGGAAAAAACGTTCCTAGCAAGCTGCAGACTTCAGTGACCCGGATGAGCCTGTGTTATCTGTTTTTAGAATAACATACCGCTGGATGGTGCGATTGACCAATCAGAATAAAGTATTCCACAGAGCTGTGTATTAAACATATATATCGCATTTTCTGACATTTACTATAGCTCACACTTGCGACTTTTTTTTGTCATACTTGCGACTTTATATCTTCTAATTATGACTGTATATTTCACAATCTATCTGTCTTTGACATTCGAACTTTAAACTACTTTAAACTTCAAGCAAACTGAAAAACTTCAAGCTTTTAAACATTCTGGTCAGGCTTTCTCAAGCCAACTTCAAAGTTTGTCTTGACGTTTTTTTTTTTTTTTATGAAGTTAAATACTTTTTCCCTGAATCTCCTGTGTTGTTACGTTCTCTGCAACCACATCTGACAAGTTCTCACAATTGTGACTTTATATCTCACAGTAGCAACTTTTCTCATAATTGCAACTTTATATCTTGCAGTTGCAACATTTTTTTTCTCATAATTGTGTCTACTGTATATCTTACAATTACAACTTTATATCTCAGTCGATACTTTATTTCTCATCATTTCCACTATACTTCTCACATTTGGATTCTCACTCTGATTAAATAATGAGTCTGATTATATATTGAGAATAATCTAGTTAAATAATAGAAATCACTGCTAATTGTACTTTCAGAAACTACACACAGAATGCAAACCGCAGAAACTGAGCGGTAATGTGTTTTCTGCTAATCATCGCCAGCCTCTCCACCACCTAGTTTTGAAAGGCCTTTCATTTTCCACTTGCTGTTAAGTAAGAAAACATGTCTAGTAAAAACAAGCACATGCTGAATTTGGAGCCCATTATTGCATCATGCTTGTCTTATGTAATGGAACTGAAAAAGATGGCCATGTGAAAAATGAGCAGTAGGGTGTGTGCTTCCCCCCGCAAGCTTCCTCGCTTGTGTTTGGTGGTCTGAGCTTCACTACAGGCCCTGTGGGATCCTGTGTCAATAAAGTGAGAGGATACTGTACATCAGAAAAGAACATCCAACAGCAACACCTTTAAATAAAACAAATGGTCTGAGGCTCTGCTTCTCTGTTTGCAGGAGGAAGCTCCAGTCAAGCCGTCAGTGGCTCAGCTGGCTGGAAGACTCAAAGGTCATGCACTGCCAATGCCAGGAAACATGGAGGTAGTGGAACATCTGACGTCTTTCTGTTTGTCTCTTATTGGTTGTTCCTAATCAAAATTATATTTGTTTTTATTCATATGTTGAATACAAATATTACGTTTTGGCAAAAGGTTCAGAAACAACAATGTTTGCCAATGAAATTTCGTAATCGAGACGGCCCCACTTTCAAGCAGTGGTCATGTATTATATAGCTTATGTTACTGAATTGCAGGTGAAATCTATGAGAAGACCCCCATGTTCTCTGGTGATAAACAACCAAAAAGATAAACATAAACAAGAACAGGTGCGTATGTAACTTTACTGACATATTGACACTTCTGGTTTTTGTATGTATGCTACTGTATTTTACAGTGGTGAAATTTAGAAAGGGATTTTCTTTATGCCGTACGGAGCCCCAGACATGACATGCAGGAAAAAAATAGTAGACTAAATCGTGCGCACGATTTACTAATTCGTTCCCTCGATTTACTAAAACGTGTGCACGATTTACTATTTTGTTCCCTCGATTTACTAAAACGTGCGCACGATTTACTATTTCGTTCCCTCGATTTATAAATCATGCGCATGTTAAATAATGTTAAACTTTTATGCATTTTGGCCATTCTTTTACATGACAATGACGTTTTGTGAGCCTGAAAATGCTAATTTTTGAAAATTCTTTGCAAAGTATAAGTTTTTGATAACGATACCAATATTGCCTCTGTGTTAAACTACAAAAACGCAAATTTGTGAAAACGGTGACGTCATGCGTACGTGTATTACGTGTTCAGTCTATATGTGCGTAATATTTCTTTACAAAGTGACATCGCCAACTACTGGCCTGGCATGAATAATACAGCGTTTTTAGTCGTTTCGCTGATCCTTGTGAACAGGGTTCGTTTTAATAGCATTGTCATTTGTACGCAAAGTTTTTCAAAAATGCAAAGAAAAAGCTTTTCAGTTTTTAGTCGGGTACAACGGGGCTAAATGCGCACCAGGGCAAAAGCCACAATTTAATTTATTCCCTTTTAAACCACTAGATGGCACAAAAATTCAGCTGAGCACTTTTCAAAACCAACCGCTTTTGATGATGCATGTGGAAATTTGGCTGATGCTTGACAAGATCGTCAAGTTGATTCTGTGCTAATTTGATCTAATATTTAATGTTTTTTAAAATGTTGTAGATTATGTAGGAAATGAGAATCTATAAAATTATTGTCTATATTTTGAGACAAAGGTCTTCTTCAGTTTTGTTCAAGTTAATTAAAGCAACAGTTTTTCAATAACAGAAGAATATATAAAAGTATGGTATTTGGGGTTAAAGGCACCCCTGCTGTTGGGGCTAAATGCACAATAATTAACATGATAATAAATAGATGGCTGTCTTTTCCATTTGTTGACATGACATGGTTAGATTCAGATGGTAAATATCATATATTAAGTTGTGTGTGTCCACCTTAGAGATAATCATAATGAAACCATCATATTTTAAAATGTGATATTATTAATCATATCATATAATAAAACATTTATTTGTTTCTACTGTAAAGCTATATTAATTATGGGATCTCATTAAATGCTTTCAGAATCTTTACTTTTTAAAATAATTTTGTTTTTGTATTTTTTAAAATGAACATATTTTAATGACAGTATTTATTGAACAAAAATGAATTATTTTATTGATCAAAATAAACCGAAAATAGTACAAACTTTGTTAAAGTGATTGTTTTGAACATGTATTACCTTAGACATTATTAAAAACATATTACTTTAGCTAAAGTATTTGTATCAATACTTTGTGCCTTTTGCCCCATGCTGATGAACCTTGTGTGTGGGGTAACAGGCCCACCTTGCCACAATGCCACCTCATATATTTATAAGATTTTTAAACAAACAAAACACTGTTATGATCTATTTTCAAACAAAATCTGTTGCTCCAATAATGTCCAATACAAACATATATATTTTTTCCTGCAANTTTTTTTTTTTTTTTTCTTATTTTCTGCAATACACTATAGGAGTAGTGAAAAACAAGTTTTTCTTAGGGTGTGCCTTTAGCCCCGTTGTACTCTACATCGTTGTCGTGTAAACATACTCTAAGTTTACAGAGTGAGATATTAGGGTGCGTTTACACGAAAACGTACTAAAAGCGGAAAAGTTTTTCCTTTGTGTTTTTCAAATACAGACAACAACGACAATGTCAAAACAACCCCTGTTCATACGGATCCATGAAAACGACTAAAAACACTATTATTCATGCCAGGCCAGTAGTTGGTGATGTCACTTTGTAAAGAAACACTACGCGCCTATAGACTGAACATGTAATACGCATGCGCATAACGTCCCCGTTACTCACAAATTTACATTCTTGTAGTTTACACTGAGATGATATCGTTTTCAAAAGCTTGCACTTTGAAACCTGTTTTCAGGTCCCCAAAACGCAATTGTGATGTAAATGAATGGCCAAATTGCATAAAAAGTTTTATGTTTTTAGTTGGAAATGGTGTCGTGTAAATTGTAATTGATTAATGTTAATATACCTTGTTATACCTTTATGCCAGATTTATAGTAGTGAATGTAAAATGGTCTCATCCAATGATTTTTGAATAACTGAATTTTCTGGTACAGAAGTCGTCCAACTGTCCTCATCCTCCTAAGATCAAGATAAAGAGTTCACCCTTCATAGAAAAACTTCAGGTGAGACCTATCTGCTTGATTATCCATTTCATACAAGGTCTTAGTTTCAGCCAGCTGTTTGCACAAGTTTATGATTAGCATTTGAAAAATGCCATCCTAGCTGCATTGTAAGGTTGCATATCAATTTCACGTATCATTTCAGAAATCAGCTTTCATATATGAAATCTGTGGCATTATAGAGCTATTTGCTAAAATATGTAGTTTAAAGTTACCTGCGTGTATGCAGTGTATTTTAAATTCATATGCTTCCTGCAGCATTAATGGGAATCTTTTCACCTTTTTTTAATTACACTTTATTTCGATAGTCCACTTTAGACATTAAACTAACATGTAGTTGCAAAGTTACTTATTGTTAGTTGAATGTCTAAAATAATGTGTTATCTTTTTTGTGTAAAGCCCAATTTGTTGTTCACCAAACTATAAGTCATATTATAGAATGTTGCCCATATATTCTACCTGCTGCTACTTTTATGAAGCTCCCCTTTAATTTGCAACAGCACAATTTCAACACTAGGTGACAGGGGAGTTTCATAAAAGTATAGCGGCAGGAAGGCTATGGGCAAAAGTCTATAATCCTAGTGTTGAAATTGTGCTATTGCAAGTGCATATCAGCAATACATACTATACATAGAATGCAAGGAAGTAATAATAATATTGAACAAATGTATCATCTTCCTTAAATCATTATTTTATCAAACTGCCAAAATGTGAAAACTGGACACACTTGCACACATTTACTTAAAAATGTACAGTTTGCAGTAAACAATATTCCATTGCAAACAAAGCCAAGGTTTTTATGTAACTCTTCTGCCTCCTAGAGTTTAAAATGTACTACTGCAAGGCCAATACTTGCAACTAAACCCCACACAGCATCTCTCTTGAGAGGTGTCTAATTAGTTTGACCTGTCATTGGTCGTGGAATACATCTGCTCATGAAAGGGACGGGTCCACACAGTCTCCTCCTATTGGCTCAGACAAGGAATCTAATGAGATAATGGCTTAGCCACTGCAGCTGAGTGCTGAGCTGTACTAGACTGCACTTGCAGCCATCAGGCAGTCATGGGACAAAAAGGTTGCCGTTTCTCTCTCTTCCTGTTCTCTCCTGTACAGGTAGGAGATATTAATTTTGGATGGGGCTCTTTTATTTTACAATGCAAGAGGAACTTAAGTCTTTTTTTGCGGTGTTTTAAGTTGCTGTTTATTGAGGTATATATATCCATTTCACTTCAGTCATATGGATAATAGCCTGATAAATCCCCGGATCATTAAGATTTCGATCATTTGTTGTCTTTTTAGTTTGTTGAGATTATGCTGATTTATTTTAGGGAGCACCAGTGGAATATAAACTAGTCCTAATCTGTGTCCGATAGCCTAAGAGGTCAAACATGGGTAAGACACAGTATCTGTGTAGTCAAGATTAAGATGATTGAAGGAACTTAAAGGAAGATACTACTATTAATGGTCTGATGAATGTCTTGTAATTGCCATATATATATATATATATATATACAATACCGTGCTATTTTTGTATCATTTATATATTATATTTTTAGTTTTATTTTGAATAAAATTGTATTTTTTTTGTGTTCACTTTTTGTGCTTTTGTCTTTTTTTTTGTCTTTTTTTTTTTAACATGTCTATATAGTTTTTTATTCATTTGTATTTATTAGTTTTAGTTTATTTTGTTTTAGTTATTTTAGTACTTCGGGTTAAACTGAACAAAAAAAAAAGAAAATTGTTGCCTTCCTGAAATAAAATAAGCTTAATTTTTTTTTTACATATCAGTTTTTTTTTTTTTTACATCAGTTACTTGTACAGTATGTCTTTAACAAAACACTGCCAAACATAATTAATAAGCAAGGGAATTGTTCATATAATTCCCACAATTTTATGTACGTTTCATCATAAGTTGCATTATGTTTAGATCTGCATTATATCATGCTCTTCTCTCTAAATATCAACCTTTAAAAACCCATATCAGTTGACCACTAGTTTTGTCTCTATTAAAGAACATTTTGCAGGATCTTTAAAACATTCTTTTCTTCTCTCTTGCAGGCCAATCTTGCTCTCTCTCCAACTGTCCTGCTCTCCCCACCCAAAAGTCCAGAGTCTAAACAGCCACCGAATCCCTCCTGTCCCATCAGTCCCTGCAGCTCTGTGAGCTCCACCCTGCAGCCCATTCAGCTGTCCTGTGAAGATGAGGCGCCGGTTAGCTTCGAGCAGCCGGTCGAGGGCACGCCACTGCCTAACATCAACAAGGTCAACTAGCTTAATGTTAGCGTATCTCACTTTCAATGGTTTTCTTCACTCTTGTTTGGGAACTTACCTGCAATGTGACACAAACCTGTCCTTCAGAATGAAAATTTGGTTTTACAAAATATTTACACTAAGTAAACCATGGCTGGCAAAAATTCCTTACTTCAGAACAGTGGAAAAAGTATGGTGCCCCTAAATGAACACAGTGAAAAGTTGTGTGAGAAAAAGCACATTTTCTCAAGGGAACGCAATACTTTTGCCAGAGAACGCAAAGTTGCATGGGGAACACAATACTTTTGCGAGGAAACACAAAGTTGCATAGGGAAACAATAGTTTTGGGAGAAAACGCAAAGTTTCATGGGGAACACAATAATTTAGCAAGAGAACGCAAATGATATGCAAAAAAAATAAAAAATTCTCAAGGGAACGCAATACTTTTGCGAGAGAATGCAAAGTTGCATGGGAACACATTACTTTTGCAAGAGAACTCAAATGTTGTGCACATTTTCTCAAGGGAACGCAATGCTTTTGCAAGAAAACGCTAAGCTTCATGAGGAACACAATGCTTTTGCGAGAACGCAAAGTTGCATGGGGTAATACAATTATTTTGCAAGAGAACGCAAATGTTGCGCGAGAAACATTCATTGTATATGAATTACAATCATACTGTGAATGCAAAGTTTCATGGGGGAACGCAATACTTTTGCAAGAGAGCGGAAAATTAAAATTTTTCCTCACATCTCAATTTTTGTTTTCCATCACTATTTAAATTACAAGTATATGAATTTAAAACATACTGTGACAGGATTAGGATTGCATCAGTAAATAATTACTGGTACTTTGCAAGGCTGTAATCACATATACGGTATATGACTGTGGGTGATAAATTAAGTTTAACTGGTCATTGAAAACCTGTATTTGTTGCGGACTAATGTGAATGGCAAAACCTGATCTCTTGAAAGTTCAGCAGTAACCTTTTACAGGCTTGCTGTTTCTCAGAGAATCTCTGATGTGTGCAGAACGAGATGTGATGAGATCAGCACGAAGGTGCACGTCCCTTTGCGTGCAGCCAGTATTGTGGGCTTAAGCTCTGAGTAAGCCTATAGAGACTGTCCATGCACTGCCCGAGGACATAACAACAAACTGTAATCCAATCAGGCCACTTCTGCATCTCTCCATCTGTATCTCTCCTGGGTGCGTTCACAAAACGTTATCAAAATTATTCCAGTTCGCATAGATCCACGGACACAACTAATTTTTCTGTATTATGCAGACCAATAAAGTAATTTGGCATATATCACTTTTTTTTTTTTTTTTAAATACACACTCAAACCTATAGACTAAACACGTAAATGAACTGCAAGATTGCATTAAAGGTATTCGGTTTTTAGTAGGAAAGGTGTCATTTAAGTTGCCCCTAAAGTAATAATTAACAATTTTTACAACGGAAGTGATTCAATCAAAAACCAACTTTAGCTCGATAAGAATTTTCCTATTGTCACTGTGAAGCTGCTTTGAAACAATATGTATTGTGAAAAGCGCTATATAAAGATGACTTGACTTGACAACAGAATCCAGCCATGTTAGGTGTCGTTTGTATGGAGTTAATATTGTGCCATAATTAAACAAACAAATCTAGCAAAACTCGGCACGCAAACAAAGTGATTTGTGAATACAAAGGTCAGTTTGAGCGAAAACGCAAATGAGTAACAAATATATGTATTGTGTTTTTACAAATATAAATAAATGAGCCTACATCATATTTCACAAATAAATACAAACAATCCTACAAATGGCATGTAATCTTTGAACAAATAACAAACCTAGTGCATACAAACGCACACCTGTCTGTTATGATTGTAAGATACTTGCCTTTTTATGAGATCTCTTGGCTTGATTTTCTCACAAATGTGTGCAGGCAGATTTTCTCACAAATGCAGTTGAGCAACTTCCTCTTCCAAAACAGCAGATGGCACTTTGCTATGGGTCAATTTATGCTAGTCTCCCGAGAGAAACCCCGAAACGTGTTTATAATAATAATAAACTTTGTTAGCGCCTTTAAAAGTTGCACCTTAAAGCGCTTTACAAGAACATACAAATACAATGGAATAGGGGAAATGAAAGATAGGATATATATAATTACATATAGGCTAACCTGAAAAAAAAGTTTAGAAGAACTTTTTAGCTGACGAAAATGAGCGGTGAACAGGTGAGTATGATGATTTCTAAAGGATCATGTGACACTGAAGCCTGGAGTAATGATGCTGAAAATTCAGCTGTGATCACAGGAATAAATTACATTTTGAAATATACAATAGATTCCAGTTACTTTAAATTGCAATAATATTTCACAGTATTACTGTTTTTTACTTTATTTTTGATCAAATAAATACAGCCTTGGTGAGGTTAAGAGACTACTTTCAAAACATTCAAAAAACTTAATGTTTACAAACTTTTGACCGGTACTGTACATGCAGTGAAGATAATCAATGTAAGCATTGCCTGAACCAAATTTTTGTGTGGCTATTAATAATATGTTTAAATGAAAATGAAAAGAGGCAGATTGGTGTTTTATAACATGTTTTGTATAACATGTTGCTGGTGGTTATACATAAACGTACAGAGATAACCGGAGTAGCCAGAGCAAGCCGAGTGATGTTATTAAGATTGCTGCTGTTGCATTTTGCAGATAATGTAGAATTACCAAACTTTGCATACTTGGTATTGAGAAACGACTCACTTGTTAACCACTCATTTTCGTCAGCTTGTAAACTTATTTTCGATACGTGATTATTTTGTCTTATAGATAACTATGTCTTGAAATGTGTTTTGATATATGTTTCTATCTTTTTATGTCCCCTATGTCTTACAATCATAACAGACAGGTGTGTGTTTGTATGCACTAGATTTGTTATTTGTTTTAAAGATTACATGCCATTTGTAGGATGGTTTGTATTTATTTGTGAAATATGATGTAGGCTCATTTATTTATTTTTATAAATAATGTATTATTTATTTACTTATTTGTAAAACTCAATACATATATTTGTTACTCCTCTGCGTTTTCGCTCAAACTGACCTTTGTATTTGGACATCACTTTCTGTTTGTTTGTGTGTCGAGTTTTCCTTTGCAAAGCAGATCATGTTTGTTTGCAAAATGCTGGATTTGTTTGTTTAATTATGGCACAATATGAACTCAATACTTTTGTGTTAAAGGAGTATTTAGCTGCTGAACTATGCTCTATGGTTATGCAGTATATATGCAGAACATACTGCATTGAAAACTATATCCCATAATGCATTTGGCTCATCTTGGCCTTACAATTTCAGTGTGACAAAAGAATTGGTAGTAATATTAACTGCGAATTTAAACTTTTCTTTGACATGAAACATTCTGAAATGTTTATTATTGTGTATTTCACACTGCATCATGTACTGTTCTTGATTTCACCAACATGTTCCTAGATCAAGTGTTATTCACCTATCATTTCCTTCTGATTTTAGAGATAAATTATGGGTAGGGTTAGGGTTAGGTTTAGGGGTAGGCTTGACATTAACACCTGCCAACCTGCCAAATGTGGGTGGATTTCAGCAGTGGCGTGTAACGCAGTCACTCCTACTAGCCACTTTGGCGGGTTGAATTTTATGTATAATATACATATATAAAATAATATACATTTTACAATTGCAGTCTTTTAAAAGGGCATCTGAAATAAACTAGGTGAAATGTAGTGTTGTCAAAAATATAGATTTTTCGATACATATCGATACTGGAATATCTGAAACGCTCCCAATAATCATTTTCCACAGAAAAGATGCACGATACCAGCTGTGCGTTCTCGCTCTCTAATCTCTCCGATAGCGAGTTGACACACAAACCCCCCTCCCCTCACTCACTTGTTTCATTTGCTCCAGATGAATATTGTTGGTGTTACAGGGCTTGAATTTCGGCATGGGATTGCGCGTATCGCGCATAATTTTACTCATTTGTGCAGATTTTGTGGTCATACCCAAAGTGTGTGCGCATAAAGCCACCTCTCAGCACTAAATGAAGTGACATGAGCGCTGGACATTCACTCCCCTCACCGACAATCCCTGCCGGACCTGAGACTCGAACTCATGACCTTTTGGGTTACAAGTCCGACTCTCTATCCATTAAGCCACGACTAAATTGAGTTCTTTTTCACTGCTTATTGCACTTAAAAAGTGAAATACACACAAAATAATGTCAAAATGCTGGTCTTGTCGAGTGTTCACGTAAACACAGTCAGTTATGTTTGAATGAATGTGAACAGTCGAGAAAGAAAACTCACATGTAACAGTTTAAATGGATTCGTGTGTCAGGTCTTTAAGTGACAGCAGTCTATACNACATTAACACCTGCCAACCTGCCAAATGTGGGTGGATTTCAGCAGTGGCGTGTAACGCAGTCACTCCTACTAGCCACTTTGGCGGGTTGAATTTTATGTATAATATACATATATAAAATAATATACATTTTACAATTGCAGTCTTTTAAAAGGGCATCTGAAATAAACTAGGTGAAATGTAGTGTTGTCAAAAATATAGATTTTTCGATACATATCGATACTGGAATATCTGAAACGCTGCCAATAATCATTTTCCACAGAAAAGATGCACGATACCAGCTGTGCGTTCTCGCTCTCTAATCTCTCCGATAGCGAGTTGACACACAAACCCCCCTCCCCTCACTCACTCGTTTCATTTGCTCCAGATGAATATTGTTGGTGTTACAGGGCTTGAATTTCGGCATGGGATTGCGCGTATCACGCATAATTTTACTCATTTGTGCAGATTTTGTGGTCATACCCAAAGTGTGTGCTCATATGCCACCTCTCAGCACTAAATTGAGTTCTTTTTCACTGCTTATTGCACTTAAACAGTGAAATACACACAAAATAATGTCAAAATGCTGGTCTTGTCGAGTGTTCACGTAAACACAGTCAGTTATGTTTGAATGAATGTAAACAGTCGAGAAAGAAAACTCACACTCAACAGTTTAAATGGATTCGTGTGTCAGGTCTTTAAGTGACAGCAGTCTATACTAGCTGCCAAATTATTAGATAATATTAAAAATAGCTATATGGCAGTTTTCCCCCATGCTATCCATGTCAAAACTGCAGCCAGTGAAAATTCTGAGTAGCTTGTAACTTTGGAAAACCATTAGCCACTGTGGCTGGTGTGCAAAAAAGTTCACGTCAAGCCCTGGGGATAGGGATAGGGTTACGACTACATTTTTGGACAGAAATGTTGTTCCAGGATCAACAAAATATGTTGATCCAGGAACATGTCTTACTTGGCAAAAGACCCAGTGAAACACCGCTGTGCCCTAGTAAAATATTACAGATAAATACTTATCTGACAATGGAGATTATCCTGTATATTATATCCTGTATATCCTTATAATATTTCACCATCATGTTGAGTCTGTTTTCTATCAGAATCAGAACTAATGATGCCAGATTTAAAATCTGTCTTTTGATCTCATCTGACGAACAGGTTTGCAAAATGTTCTGAATTTGTTTGTGATTTAGTTTGATTCATTCTGACAGTTCACTCACACACTGAAGAGTTTTCGCCGATTTCTCACATCATAGTAACAGGATATTTTATAAGACAGAAAACAAACTGATATTTACCTACAATCCACTGTAGGAAGTACTGTAGGAAATTTATATAAATATATCCATAACAGCATACAAAAAAAAGCAGTATCAAAATATTTTGACACTTTTTCGATGGTCCAGGTTTAACGTAAAACTACTAAATCCTATTTTTGTTGTATATCCTTAAAAACTTGTATAATCCAATAATGGACTGCTGTCAGTCAAGAGCAACACAACAGTTCGGTCTGCAAAACCTAATCTGTCCACCTTGACAGCATTTTATGGCATCATAGGTGCACTCCCAACACACAGGCTATACCAAAAGCTAGACCGCAACATTATAATGCCTTCTAAATTTGTCACAGAAATCGATCCCAATATGCACTGCAGCTGGCTCAACCAGGATGGTTGACTAGTTGTGAAGAATGATATCATTCAATCATACATTTAGTCCTGGTAAATAATAAATATTTGGTTACAGCCTTCATTTTACCCAATAATTGTGTATTTTTATGGATTCAGAGTATTGTGTTGTTAGCTTAGCAAAATGCTAATGCCAAACTGCTGGAATGAATTAACTGCTGGCTCTGAAGTTGCAGCCGATGTAGAGTGATTTATTTATAAGGTTCTGTTCTATGGCAGCTAACTAAATATGTCAGTTGCAGTCTGTAGTTTATTAAACTTGTGTATAGAATCAACTCGGCTTGTCTGATTTTTTGTGTATTCTCTCCACAGAGTCGAGCTAGGCTGTCTTTCAAGCGACGGCTGCCCACACGGCTACACAGGAAGTCAGCAAGTGACGAGACAAAAATGAATGAAGGATGTGACTCTCCGTTTCAACCAGATACTCAACAGCAGAATGGGGATGAAGGGGAATTGATTGGTGGGCCTTTGCAGGTGGACACAGAAGATAAAACAGACTCTGCTCAACCCACCAATGACCCAAAGCAGGCAAATGACAGGGCAGAGCACAGAGATGGACCCCAAGAAAATGAGAGGACTGAAGTAACCCATACAGAAAGAGTGGAAGAAGTAACTCGGGGAGGATTTGAACCTTCTGATTGTAAACAGACCCAAGAAGAAGAGAAGGAAGAGGACAGGGCAGAAGTGAAAGACGACAAGGAAGTGCTGGATGCAGAAAACAACTCAGAATAGACGTGATAGGCTAAAGCTCATCAAAATGGATTGATGCAAGATAAGCATTGCTTCAGCAAACTAGAATTGTGAGAAAGTTATTCCAGACAACAGCCGAATTAATGGAGTTTCTAACAAACAGACTCCAGGATGGATGAAGACGGACAGTGTCTGAATGTCAGACTGAATTGTTCTCTTTTAGGATTGTGGATTTGGGGACTTAATATTGCTATAGCAAATATCACACAAAGTTTTAGATGTTTCAACGCAATTTACATTTTGGCGAGCTGGTGGTGAATTTATATGAATTTGTACAAACTCGTTTGTACGTTTGCGTATGACCTGCTTACGCCTCACTGTAGGTTAGGTTTAGTGATGGACCTTCATGCTTACTTTTTTCTAAAACTTGTTTTCGTCCAAATCACATTGTATTATTCATACGAATTTGCCACCAATTCCGCCAAAATGTAAAATAGTTATGTTTTCTCAAGTGGTCGGATTAGATTTGAGTTTTGTAGGGTTATTCATATGCCTCGATTTTCGAGCTTTCTTATTCTGTCAAGTAAACTTATGTTGCATTCTTATTTGCTGTTCATAAAATGAGAACGCTTTCAGCTTTGGAGAGCATTCTCCATTTTGAAAGCACTTTTCGAGCCTTTACCCTATATGGATATTCATGTTATTCAGTTTATGACTTGTAACAAGACAAATATCACTGAAATAAGTGTTTTAAAATATCGCACATGCCTCTGTGGCAGGCCTAGGCTCTGTAAATAGCAAAAAAAAAACAGGGCTGGCCTGCACGTTTTTAGAAAACTAGTTAATCAGAAACACTCTGCAGGCTACAGTACCTGTCAGTCATTTTGAGTGTTTGGGTTTACTGACATTGGTTTGGCTGTAGGGTGTGAAGTTGAAGTTGCAAAATCAGAAGTCACTCACTGCACTTTTACTTTCTGATGTTTTCTTTTTGTTAAATCTTGCAAACATGGTAATTGTACCACAACTTGAAACATGGCTTAATACAAACAAAATATACCAGCAGTCTCTGTTGCTATGCAAAGATACTTTAATCATTAAATGAAAAAGCCTGGGATGTATCACTGTGACTGCAAAGCTACTGTATTGCAATGACCTTTTATTATCCGTATAAGATTGAATAAAGAGCTTTATTTACGCTTACCAGATGCTTTCCTTTATTACATACAGCTGTAATTTAGGGTTGTTTGTGTAATGGTTAATATTTTAAACAATTATATTTTCTCATAGTTCTCTCTGATCAGTATAAAAAGTACACAATAGTTCACCATAAATAAAAAATTGTCATTATTCACTCACCCAATTGACGACTTCCAAACAAAATATTACATATCAAAATGTCAGTTGTGATTTGTTACATGATACTTGTATGTGAAAACCATGACGACATCAAACTTCGGCGTGACGTCTTGCCATGGTGTACTGCTTCATAATTAACGCAAAGGTTGTGTAAACATTTGGAGCTCGACATTCAGCCACAGCCCCTATTCTCTGTAATGCAGTGTTAACACACTTTAAAACCTCAAAACCAATTATTTTGTGTTCAACGATTAAATGCGGTTCCTGAAATACACGGTGAGAAAGTGACTGAATTTTCATTGCTGGTTGAATTCTAGCCACAAGGGGGCGATGGATTGACACCTGTTTATATTAAAAAATTGAATACCTTTAGTTACTAACACATTTGGTATCATTGGTGTAAATATTAATCTCAGTCGTCAGTGGAAGACAATTAACTTACGACCTCAGCAAATTCATGCCCTACACTCACAGTTCCTGTATGTAACATCCCAGCTGTTTCATCCCTTCAGTTTCGCTTCATTGCACACAAAACACTCCTGGAAACTGATATTCGAGACACTTTACTTGGAGTCTACATATATCATTATTAGCCGCAACCACATAAACCTGGAATCGGCTTATCTATTGTTTATTAACTAAATGTAACAGTTGTGAACACGGCATTGTTTTCTAACCGCAATACAAACCAGGTGAAAAGCGTCTTTACACATAACATCAGTCAGTTCCGGGTGTTCTCGCAAGGTTGTCTCTTTAGTCTTGGATTAAGTTAGTGACTATGGAAGTATGAGCGACGCCCTGGAGAAGACTTCTGAAGTTGTCTGTGACAACAATAACGTCTCGGATGACCAAACGATTCGGGTAAACTGGCAAAAATGTTTCTTTTACTCATTCTAATCTATTCTTATTGATTAGTTTCTCGTGGTGTCTGCGGGCAAGCTCGGACACGGTCAGTCGTACTCAGAACACTACAGTTTAAATCTGAGGGAATTGGATTGTTGTTTGATCGAAGGATCTATGGGAAAACGTATTAGTTCCGTACAAAAAGTACTGTAGTTGTACCTTAGTACTTAAAGACATAGGCTGCTTTGACCTGAATGATCGCCATATGCTTATGTACATTGTATTCCAACTTTATAGAATACCATGTCCCCAGCTGAAACGTCTCAACTGGTTTGCTGGTCTTGGTTGAGTTAGCGTTAAGATATTTGCTTGTTTAAACTGGTCTCCCAACCTAGTTTGTCTTCAGCTAGTTTAATGATTCTCCTGAAAACTTATAAAACAAGCTTGGAGATCAGCTAAGACTAGAAACCCCTAATGCTGATTTTCAGGATTACCATGGTACATGGCCATAAATTGTCATATTACGTGTTCTTTTTCTCATCTGTTATTTTATTATTATTTTATAAAAAATACATTAGAAATGAACATTTAACATGAAATGAATTGAATACAGGAAAACACACACACACACACATACACATAGCCTATATGTCTGGTTCACTATCCTTGTAGGGACTTTCCATAGATGTAATTGTTTTTATACTGTACAAACTGTATAGTCTATTCCCTACACTAACCCTACCCCTAAACCTAAACCTACCCATCACAGAAAACTTTCTGCGTTTTTACATTTTGAAAAAAACATCATTTAGTATGTTTATTAATTAGTTTCCTCTATGGGACTTGCTGCCTGGTCCCCACAATGTAGGTGATTTCAGGTTTTACTATCCTTTTGGCTACCGTTTGGTCCCCACACTGTAATATAAACCTGTACACACACACACACACACACACACACTCCAGGGCAAAAAGAAAAAAAGAGGGCCAAGCCCAAAATTGTTAAAGACTAGTCTCTTAATTGTCTTAAACATAAATTATTGGTCAGGAAATTAGCAAAATTTAAGCAAATGCACTACTTAAAAAGGCATTGTTGTCTCAGAAAAACATCAAAAACAGAGTGATGCTCCAGAGCAGTGTCTTAAAAAATCTGGTGAGAAATATAATAATAAATGCATCTCTACAACAGTGAAGCATGTAGGAAGAGGTATCATTGTGTGGGGAGTCTTTTTAGGTGCTGGTAATGGTCAGCTACTATACTGTGAAAAGTAATTTACAGGTTTACTGGGACATGGCTTTTAATGGTGAGACTTTTGTTTTTGTAATCAGGCTCTCAGAATTTATCAGCCAATATATCGGTTATCGGCTTTCAAATATAAAGAATTATCGATTATCGGTATCGGCCAAAATTTTCATATCAGTGCATCTCTATGTATTGTATAAAGCGCTATAGAAATAGAGGTGACTTCACTTGAATGTATATTCTGTATATGTTTGCAAAATAAACAGAAATGATTTCTAAGTGAATGAATTAGGTATATTTACATTATAAACAAATGCAAAGGGGTAAAAATAAATGATTTCTTTCTCAAAACCAGGAGTTTTGATTTCTAAGTGAACATTGTTTTCACACATGATCATTAGGTGTAGGTAATCGGTAAATTAGTGTGTCATTTAAATGCCAGTGTTTTCCAAATGAAACGCAAGAGCTGTTAGTTTTGAATGATGTGTGTAATGTAGAGAATTGTAAATGAGTAGAGAATTGTACACGAGTAAATGGTTTCACTGAGTGGGCCCCAAGTACCACTTTTAGTGTTTAGGAAATTTTAAAAAAGTACAGAATATTGCAAAATGGCTTGCTTTCCACTAGTGTTGCTTTCGTCAACGAAAATTATGACTAAATATCGTCGTCAACGAACCTTTATCACGTGACGAAAACGAGACGCAACGTAAATGCTGGTCATGTGACGATGACTATAATTAAATGTATAATGCAATAAAAATAAAAACGAATAAAAACGAGATTAAATGTGGTTTACAAAATAAAACTATGCTAAAATGTCTCTTCATTTTCATTAACCAAAACGAGACGAGACGAAATGTTATAACGTTATTTCGTCTCGTTTAGTCGCGCTATTATTATTTTGCAGTATTTCTGTTTCCTGTGTCTCACTTCAGACTCGCATCAGGTCGCACTGCGCAGACGCAGGCGACGTGACTTCCTCTGACATAGAGAAAGGGACCGATATGTAGGTAAATATGTAGATTTCACGTGCTCATAACATGAAAAATGCATTATTTAAATCAGATTCTTACGATTAAAATGAATCCAAAATCAACATAATATATTGCGTTGATCACAAGATATTACTCATGGAAAGATTTAACATACTTGGCTAAAAACATGTCTCTCATCTTTCCGGGATGCATTATATCCAATGTTCCTGGAACCATCCATGTTCGTTTTCCAACGTGGAATCACACAAAATAGATATCATTTTAAAACTTAGAAACTCAGCTTTTTAATGCATCTAGCCATTTTGAAAAACTCCTAATGAGTGCTAAGAAGACCCTCTGAGATTACCGCCCGTGGGCGCCATCTAGCAGCGAAAAAATGAATAACACTTTATCACCACAAAATTTGAAAAAGATGCAGCTCATTTGTAGGAGAAAATCACCAAAAAAGAATTTTTCTCTGATCTTATTACCTTCCTGAGTTATTCCATGTCAAATAAAAAAATTATAATATATATATATTTTTGTCTTTTATCAGCAGTTTTCAGCATGAAAATGTCCAAAATGTAATGTAATTTATATTTTTTAAAACATTAAAAAGTGTTCTATCAAATGATACATAACTCCAAAACTGTCAAAAGGTATCAGTCTTTACTTTTGTGTGTGTCGCTCAGGGAAAAAAAACCCCTCTAAAAAAGCCTTCGGGTCTTAAAGGGTTAAGAGACATCTCAAGGCATTATAAGGTAACAATATAATAAGATAACCTTGTTTGAAATGGGTTTGGCTAAAAGAAAATGTTGGTTTCGTCTATACTACTAGGCACTTATACTATATTGACTGGGTTAAATAGAATTGCATTACTAAAAAGAGACTAAAATACAATTTTCATTGACTAAAATTAGACTAAATGTCATCAGTATTCGTCGACTAAAACTAGACGAAAATAGTCAAGGATAATTCTGACTAAAATAAGACTAAAATGCTCAGACTTTTAGTCGACTGAAACTTGACTAGACTAAAAAGAGTAGGAACGTGACTAAAACTAATAAAAACTAAAATGTCAGCTTGACACAAAGACTAGACTAAAACTGAAATTAAAACAGGCCGCCAAAAACAAAACTACTTTCCACAAATGAAAAGTTATCTAAAGAGGAATGATCAGATGATATTTTTCAACAAGACAATGCTTCTGCCCAAATTGCAACAATGGAAGTGGCTTGAGAACAAGTCCATCTAGCTCATGTTTTGGCCTGGTCAGAGTCTATATTTGAACCCTATATTGAATATTTGGTCTCACATTAACCTCAAACAAACTGGGAGACATTTTTCACCTACTCATGAACTGTTTGTAGCCATTAACATTGAGTAGAACAACACTGACTCTTCTTCCTGTAAGAAGCTGTCTGCAAGTTCACTCACATGGCTTAAACATTTAAAGAAAACAAAGGGGTAGTCTATACCGTGCTAAGTTACTTTATCTACAGTATTTATGCAATTCTTGCTAATTTCCTGACCAGGGATTTGTGATTAAAATGGTTAAGACCATTAAAAGACCACTAAATATTTTTCCACTTTTGGCTTTGCCCTTTTTTTCTTGTTCTTTTTTGCCCAGGAGTGTGTGTGTGTGTATACATATTGTTTACATGATGGTCACAAGAGTAATTTCTTTAAAAGGGTATAAATGTATTTCAAAACCACATGAAGCCAACATGATTACATGGGGTACAATTCTAAGAACTTGGCACATGTTTTTGTAAACTAGGTTTTTCCTTATTTTACCCTTCTTTTTTTTTTCATGGACCTTTTTTTATGTAATTGATCCAGTGCCATGTTTACCACTATTTGTTTGGCACTGTTTTGTTAGTGGCCATTGTCTAGATATACTTTATTTATATACTGCAACTGTACAGGGCAATATTTTTCTCTTTATATTTGTGTATATTGTGTAAATTGTGATGCACCACTGTGCAAATGTTCAGTTGAATCCAGGAAATGGAGCTTGCACATACCACGTCGGGTCGGGGACAGATGAAGTTTCTCATCTTCTGTCAACACCACAGGTAAACTTTTGATTGGCTGAAGAAATAAATGATTTGCATTTACATTTGCCAAACGCTTCTATCCAAAGTGACTTACATTGCATTTAAGGTATAAATTCGGAGTTGAATCCATGACCTTGCTGTTGCTAGTGCCATTCTCTCCTGTTTGAGCTACAGGAAAGGCTTTAAAATGAATTAAACTATGATGGCTTTGGCACAAAACCAAGTTTCATTCATTCAACTACATAAGCTGGTCCTTCCACTTTGTCTCATGCTGAAACTTGATATGCATTGACTCAAATAATAAATATGCATGCCTGGCTGACAAATGCAAAAAAGTGTGCCACTAATCTAGATACAGTATGCAGTATTTTCACATGTTATTCGAGTAATGATATGTCTGCCATGACACCTTGTACCTCATGCCGAAATGAAGCAGCAAACTGCTCCTTTAGTTTACTTTGGCCTGTCTGTCTGAATTTGTGTGTTTTCAGGTCACTGAGAACAATAGGGAACAGCACATTGTGGATGTAGTTGATGTCTCAAATGGTTCTTCAACTGAAACCTCAAAGGTAAATCTGAAAAGCTAGAATCCATTACTTTGATATGTCTACATGGGGAAATAATGTGCAAGTGAAATGTATTGTGGTGTGGTGGTATATTAGTCCAGTTATGTGCTCTATTTGGTTTTTAAGAGGACGTGTTACCTTCAATCAGTTTTTGAATAAGCAAATATGTACAACACTTGACATTCCGCTCTGTGATTGCAGTGGCGAAGGGAGCTGCAGAGCCTGAAGACAGAACTGAATGAGGTGGTGGTGTGGAAACTCAGACTATGGGTGGTGATACTTCTCATTTTCTTAGTCATCACTCTGATTATTGGGATCTCGTTCATTTTGTGTGCAGGTACTGATTCTCCATTCAGTTTCATTGTCTACTATAGATGTTAATGATAATGTCACAAGTGGAGTTAGTTATACAGTAGTGGCCAAAAGTGATGTTTAGAGGTTATATTTGTTTTAAGACCATACAAGTTTGATTAAGCCATCAAATTTAATTTCTGTCATTAAGTACTCCCCTTCATGTCGTCCCAAACCCGTAAGACCTTCGTTCATCTTCGTAACCCAAATTAAGAGATTTCTGATGAAATCCTAGTGGAATCTGAACCACACATAGGCAGCAACGTCATTGCACCTTTTAAGGCCCAAATGCAGTTTTACGTTGTACAGACAGTGCAGCGCTTCCTGGTTCTACATCAGCACGCCGACTCGTTATTGGCCGGATCCTGCGTCAGCATCACAGGTATGCGTTGTGCTGCTCACGTGAACAGCGCCGTGCAATACTGAGTCGCCGTTCTGACATAGAACCTGGAAGCGCTGAACTGCATCAGCAATGTTAACAGCGTAGGAGAATGACAGGGAAGAGAAGAAATTGTTGAATAAATTCGTTATTTTTGTTTTGTTTTTGTGCACAAAAAGTATTCTTGTTGTTTCATAACATAAAGGTTATACCACTGTAGTCGCGAGGACTATTTTAACAATGTTTTTGCTACCTTTCTGGTCCTTGAAATGTGAAATGATGTTGCTGCCCATGTGTGGTTCAGATAACTCTCGGATTTCATCAAAAATGTCTCTTCACATCCTGATAGCAATCAATAATAGAAGTGGTCTAAATATCAAAATCTACATATATTGTCTGTGGAAAGCCCAAAGTATACTTGCGCACAGTTGGATGCACAACCTTGAAAAGTATACTTCATTTGACTCGTACGCATACACAGGCGTTTGACGCATGGGCAGTTGCCACAGGTTACAACCCAAGTAAATATCTTTGTATTCTTTCATGCTAGAGTTGTACAAATGGGGGTACTTTCTAACCTCTTAGCACAAACTCTCATCTATGTAGGCCTCCATTGTCGCTGTAGCTTGCATGTGTTCCGGTCTCTTCTGTTTATGCAGTTTTTCTTCAACTACCCTGTGAATCGACACCCCCAGGTCACGGTTGCCAAAATCTGCGGTTACAAAAATCCGGTGCTGCGTGTTCGCTTCTGATGACGAAATTTGTGCACTATGTCTTGAGTACGCATAAAAAGTGAAGTCATGGACCAAAAAATGTCTCAGGACCAAAAAATGTTTCTCCAATCATTGCATTCATTACAAATGCAATGACACGATGTCCCAACTCCCAATCAACAACTCCCAAGTTAGCCTCATAGCATGATTGCCTAAGTCATTTTTTGGCCAAATTGTGATATCTGCCTTTAAAATATGATCTGGGCAATTATGCTATGAGGCTAACGATATGTATATTTGCATACCTTCGCGCACCTGCTCATGCATGTTTTTTTTAATAATCTGAATTATTTCAAAAATATTATTAGATATTTTTAGATTGTTCTACCACGTGACATTGTACAAGCATAACGAAGAATGCCTTGTCATAAAAAAGTCAAATTATGATACTTTACAAGACTTATTGACCTTGACATACAGGCTGCATCCGAAAGCTGAAAAATGCTGCCTTCAGAGGATGCATTCTAAGGTAGGAAGGCATCAAGGCATGTCCGAATCCAAAGTTAGCTTCACTTCCTGTTTCACAAGATGCATTCATCTGAACGAGTTTTGATGGCAGCTTAGATGTATCCTTCGCTGCCTTTGATATCCCACAATCCTATGCTTTCCATTCTGTGACAGTTAAACTAAAAAATAAAGATGGCATCTGAAAGTTGCAATTGGTGGTCAGTTTATGTGTAAATATAAGTTTTTGACCAACATTTTCCACTTTTGATGTCATTTCTAGTGAGACATTACTATTGTAGTAATTAAGTCTAAGTAAGCTCTATAATTAAACCATTACGCTATCTGAAATCAGTTTTGTGAGGTACCTTCCTGTGCAAACGCTGCCTACGAAGTCATTGCCTGATAGGGCAGCAAGGCAACAATCTTTCGGATGCAACCACAGACTGCAAGGGTCCTCTTTATGTTCTCTATTCCTGTTTTACTTTTTTCTGCATGTTATTCACACCACATGACCACATGGTTCACCAGATCATAGATCTGGACCAGAAAATAGTGTTGTCATTGACCCTTACAGCATTTTACACCATGCAGGTCATGATAGATTTTGAGTTTTTACATTTCTTCTCCTACGTCAAGTACATTATAGAGCGTATTTGCCTCATCTTCCTGTTATTAGCTGACGCTAGTCGAATCTGGCTTGAACATCTGCATTTAAAATGATTTTTTGAAGTTATGAGACTAGAGAAGCCTTCCTCTGTAAATTCCCTGAATGTCAGCTGTTTGAGATGATGGGACCATGACATAAATAATCATATCTGTTCATATTTTACTAATTTATAAAATTTTACCACCATACACTTCATGACCATGTATTTGTGTTATAAATTGAATCGCAACCATATGATTTGTGTCAGAATTCCTGTATAACAATCTGATTCTGAGTGTCTTTTATTGTTGTTTTGTAACCCTCTGTGCTTTAAAGTTATTGATGATGATGGGGATGAAAATTATGACAAATCATCATTCGTGGTGGAACGCTTCTTCAGAGGGAAATTTACTCTGGACAACAGCAGCACTTCATACTCTCTGGACCAAGAGACACTGTTAGAGCAGCTGGAACAGAAGGTAATAATGATATGACCATTACTTGACATTATGCCTCTAAAGTATGTTTGAGAAACCCATTCATACACTTTACATGATGTCAAACTTATCAAACTTCCCCAGATGGAAGATCTAAGAGACATGTATGATTATTGAAATCGATTTATGGATTGAAAGATATGTAAACCAAAATCTTTTGTCAAATGTGTTTTACATGTTCCAAGCTAGACTCTATTGAAACCATCTAACATGTTATCGATTACCACAGAAAATGATTTTGACTCATGACCTCGGTTTGTGTGGGACAAAAACTGCATTTACGCTGACAGCAATGCACTTACAAGGAAAATTTATGTGGCAAGACATTCTTGCAGGTTTAGGAAAAAAAATGTGTGTTCTTTGAGCTGTAAAGTTGGCTAAATTGTCTTTTAGAGGAAGAACTGCTTTTTTTAGGTGGTTGAACCTGTAGATGGAAGTCTCTTTCGCATAATTATTAATACTTAGTCTTTTCACTGTTCAGTTGAAGCTTGTTGATTGTGAATGCTAGAATATGAGCTGCGTGCTAACTTTTTTATTGTCTGTGTTGTTAACGTGGTGTTTTGTATTTGTTTGGTGGATTGTATTGGTATGGATATTGGTCTGAATGCATTTTTTCATATGATGCTTGATAATTTGTTTTTTAATTTTAGGTCGCCTTTTTAAGAATGGTTACAAATGACAATTATCCTATATGGCTAACACTGGCTCATTTACAGTCTGGTTTCTGTTGATTTATTGAATGTTGTCCCTATTTAAAAAAATAAAAATAAAAAACAAGATAAAAAATATAAGGAACTGTTGTGAATTACAACAGCTACTTTGAAAAGCAGCAGTTTCAGAGTTTTTGAAACATGAATTTTTCTTATTGCACAACAGACATGCAGAAAGTCATGTGACTGACTATATGTACACTAATCTATTTCAAAACCCCCATAAACACCTCAAGTCATTGTGATTAAGTGTTAAGGGATAGTTCACACAAAAAATAAAGATAGTCATCCACAAATTCATTTACTCACCATAATGTCGCTCCAAACCTATGACTTTGCTCTTTGACTCAAGAACAATGCTTTCACAAAATAATTTTTTTTTAAATAAATTAAATATTATATAAATAAAAAAAATAAACTGATAAANACATTTGTGAATCACTGCGCAAGTATACATTATCAAATCACACAAGTAGTGACAGAATGAATTAAACGCTGAGCTCAGCGTTCAAAAACACTGGACTTGAGCAAAAAAAAAAAAAAAAAAAAAAAAAAAGACTTTGTAAAAGGGCATAAGTACTCTTTAAAAGAAACTGAAACTTACTTGGCCTGAGCAGGAGGGTGTATGAGCCATAGCATTGCATATTTGGGATCATGTCTCATTTATCTAACATGTCTGATTTAACAGAGCTCAGTAGTAGACTGACTAAATTGGGCGTGTTGGTGAGTAAATGATGACCGAATTTTCATGTTTGGGTGAACTATTCCTTTAAGTCGACTCTTTGATATGATTACACAATCTTTCTGTCTGTATCTCATCTCCCCTCAGCTAACAGGAGTCTACAGTTCTTCTCCTGCGTTGGAACGGTACTTCTCTAATGCCACCATAAACCATCTCCAGTGAGTCAATTTCACACTCCATTTTCACATTTTACACCTTCTGTTCTGTTTACTTGCTTGTTCACACTGTAGTGTGCCTTTTAAACATTGTCCACACATCAGTTTTGCATACCACAGTTTTTGTTGTGGCCCAAACAAACATTTCTCTTCCATATCAAGTTAAAGTTGTCAGAAATGAGCGTTAAACCCTCTGTTTCAATACAGGGACACTACAGCCCAATTTAAGATAAAGTTCATGATGCCTTCAGAACACGAGGAGTTGGTACGCTACACTCTGAGTCTAAAGATGGTTAAAAATGTGCTTGTCCAACACTTGTATGATCAGGACACTGGAGACCCCCTCTATATCATACCAACATCACTCAGCATGGAACGTGAGTAAATAAATAAATAAGTCAACAACACAATTAATAGAAACTGAAGTATGTAAATTGTATAGTGACAAAATATATTCGTTATAAGCATGCAGAAGGCTACTATACCAAATATAAAATGAATACTTTTTGCTTTATTAGTAGACTTAACTATGATTTTCTTGTTTTTTTTTTTGCTTGCTTTTGTTTTTCAGTTGGCTAGATAAACAGAACTTGAACTACAAGATTTTTTTCCCCCTGAAGAAATGTCTGAAGTCGAACCACTGGTCCCCTTATAAAAAAAAAACAACATTCCACACATCACATTATTTCATTCAATTATCTTTTGTACTCTTTAATATATCTGTTAATAATAATTATACATCAGTAGTTCACATTTAATAATCACTGTTTTGTATTGTACACACTATATATGAAAATAACTTTTTTAGATTTTTAACATTTCAGAACGTTTAATCAAAAAAATTAAAGCAAGAGTAAAACAGTAGGGTTATTATTATTGTATTTTACAATAGATGGCTGTAGCCTACTGTTTAAGGGTATGGGGTTTTACACTTATGTCACAGTTTTAAGTCTCAAAAGATCATCCTAACATGGACATTTACTGGGGAACAATTCTTTGTACGTGTATTAGAATTTTTTATGTATTTTTTTTAATAAAAACCTGTTATGAGGTGCTTTTAATGGAACAATTTTAGTCTGTCTACATTATTTATATGTATATGCTGCTGGTCTTCAGGGTTCGTCCACGGCTGTTACAGAATGACTGAAGAAAACAGCATCTAGACAGAGAAAGACACTTTAAACATGATCAGACTCTACTTAAATATATCTGCACAAATTTATATATTTATACACGACAATAAAGCCACTTGAAACATATATATGTATACACACACAAAACACAAAAACCATGCATCACAGTAATTGAAATCCTGTTTAGTTAGCAAATATTTTGACAATCACAATACACTTGTTTAGTGGCATTTTACAATGTTTACATGGTACAATAACGAACTGTTTTTATTAGTACTTGACACAAATTTCATGATTTCAGTTCATAAACGTGCTGTTTGATTCTGATCTTAATTCAATATCGATTAAGTTGGAAAAATATTACGTACAGTAGCAACATGTTAATTTTTCTTAAGGAAAAAATCTCTCATCTAATGCTGTAAACATATAGGAGCCCTGTCAGCTGGTATTATTATTAAAGGTTAAAATTAAAGAGATAGTTCACCCAAAAAAGAAAAGTCTGTCATCATTTACTCACATTCAAGTTGTTAAAAAACCTGTATGAATTTCTTTCGGTAACACTTTATTTTAAGGTGACGTAGTTGCATGTCACTACATGATATTCAACAATGTTTTTGATCTGCCTGCATTGACACCATTGTATGTGAACTGAACTGAGCTGGATGATGACATTACTGTTTTCTCCAGAGCTGATGTATAGATAAATTAACTAAATTTAAAAACTATTGATTCTTACAAAGGAATGAATCAATACTGAATTTACTTAAGCTGGACAATGACACTATTTTCTTTAAGAGATGCTGTGCAGCCAAAATTATATACCAGTTATCACTGTAAAGCTGCTTTGACACAATGATGCTTTGACGCTTAGTGATGGTTTCTCTAGATAAGACCCTTATTCCTCGTCTGGTATCATTTAAAGCCCTTTGAAGCTGCACTGAAACTGTCATTTTGACCTTTAACCGTTTGGAGGCCATTAAAGTCCACTATAAGGAGAATAATCCTGGAATGTTTTCATCAAAAACCTTAATTTCTTTTCGACTGAAGAAAGAAGGACATGGACATCTTGGATGACATGGGGTGAGTAAATTATCATGAAATTGTAATTTGAAAGTGAACTAATCCTTTAACATTGCTTTATTTTTTGAAATGTAAAATAAATAAAATCATTACCAATAATGAAAGAAACAGATATGTTTGAACAAATAATTATACCAACAAAACAAATGAATTTAAAACAACTGAAATAAACAATATTTTCCTGTAAAAGAACATACAGTGGTATAGAGCAACACTGGTGGGGCATGCAGGTAGGCTGCAAAAGGACTAACAGTTTTATCCATTCTTCTGGAAAAAGATTAATATATTAGCCTTTTCTGGCAGAAGTTGGGACCTCTCCTGGCTTAATGTGTTACCTGCAGTTGAAAACACCATCTCACTAGGGTGGAGGAGGCTTGAATACAGAGGTAGCTTGTTGCAATGTTTGTGTGGAGGGGCAGAATAGCTCTTCTCCCACCAACCGTGTCCTACTAAGACAACTAAGAAAAGCTATTCCAAGGCACTCCTTGTTTTGTAGAATGGAGGAATTGTCTCGTCCATTTCAAGTCAAGTCAAGACATCTTCATTTGTATAGCGCTTTTTACAATACAGATTGTTTCAAAGCAGCGTCACAGTGATAATAGGAAATTAATGGACAGGGATTGTTTTGGCTTTTCAGCAGCTCTAGGAAAAAGTTATTATCGAGCTAAAGTACGTTTTTGATTGAATCACTTCCATTGTAAAAAATATGTTTTAACTTAGGGGCCACTTAAAGGGATAGTTCACCCAAAAATGAAAATTTGATGTTTATCTGCTTACCCCCAGCGCATCCAAGATGTAGGTGACTTTGTTTCTTCAGTAGAACACAAATGATGATTTTTAACTCCAACCGTCACGGTCTGTCAGCCGAATAATGGGTGTAAATGGTAACAACATCTATAACAGTATTTATATCATTTTTTACCTCTAAAACACTACTATGTCCAACTCCATTCAGCATCCGGTTGGTGAGGTCAAAAAACACGCTCTGCTGACGGAACTAATGTCTCGCGCTTTGCTTCAGTGAGTGCGAGACATCACTTCCGTTGTCAGAGCACGTTCAGACCTCACTAACCGGATGCGCAGGGCAGTTGGACATAGTGGTGTTTTAGAGGTAAAAAATGATAGAAATACTGTTCGGTGTCTCGCACAAACCGATCGATTCGTGTCTTAGGACATCAATGTGTCGTCACGAGCCGCAGGGTTTAATTTGGATTCGTCTGTGCATGTTTATTGACTCTTATAGATTGTGTGACCATTGACTCGCATTATAAGACTGACAGACGGCAACGGTTGGAGTTAAAAATCATCATTTGTGTTCTACTGAAGAAACAAAGTCACCTACATCTTGGATGCCCTGGGGGTAAGCAGATAAACATAACATTTTTGGGTGAACTATCCCTTTAAATTACACTTTTTTAACTGAAAACAGAAGACTTTTAATGCGTTCTTGCCGTTCATTTACGTGTTTAGTCAATAAGTATTGTTGGATATCAGATGTTATATATCCAAAGTTCGCCAGAGAAACTTGTAGAAACTTGGTGGTGCGTCTGATTAAAACACTGGAAAAGGTACCAGTCCTTTACAGTCTTTAATTTATTGAGTTCAGGATGCTTAAGTCTTGAATTCTTTGAACCAAAGCACATGGAGATAGAGGGAGCAAATTCACATGACAGTAGGACAGGATTAACAGGATGGGATGAACAGGATGGATAGGTGATTAACACATCCTAAGGACTCAAAGGACATGGTTGGGTGTCAGTTCAAACACCCACACCTCACCAATGCAAAAAGGTCTATTTATAGACCTTAATCAGGGGGTTATGGGTAATGTAGTGCATCATATATGGTAGTGTAGTTTACCAGGAATTGTGGGAAATGTAGTACAAAGAAAAATAAGGGAAGAAAAAAAGGAAAACAAACGGGTCAATTTACAACAGGTATGCACATTTGAATGTGTATGTGTGCAGACGCTTAGTCTTTTTTACAAAGTGACATTGCCAAATTATTTGTCTAGCCCGCATAATACAGAATTATTAGTCGTTTCCGTGGATCCATCTGAACTGGAATCATTTTGATAACATTTTACTTATACATAGGGAAAGGAAAGGGAAGGAGGCCTTTGAAGGGGATAGTTCAGTTGACACTTCAGGGCTGTGTTGTCGCCGTGTCTTGGTGCAGGTCCTTCATCTCATCTGGATACGGCCTGGATCTGGCAGACTACAGCAAACCTCGGGATAAACAGAGAGAGACTAATATTAGCGTAGACGCCATTCTTCTTATGATGTAGCGAGTACATCAGGTGTTATGGGAAGTGTTCCCGGTTCCGGCTGACCTAATTTATGCAGCCTGACAATTTACATGATTTGGATTATACAAGTAGATAATGTGTATGCCAGGTTAAAACTCTTGTCAGTTTAATTCTAGACTAAATTACATCTCATGCTTTTAGTCTAGATTTAAACTGACAGAGTGTGTCTAAGAATGCTAGGAAGACTGTTCCAAAGTTTAGCTGCTAAAAAGGAAAATGATCTACCACCTGTGGTTGATTTTGATATTCTAGGTATTATTTACTGGCCAGAATTTTTTGATTGCAATAGACGTGAAGGACTATAATGTGTTTAGAGCTTGCTCAAGTACTGGGGAGCTAAACCATTTAGTGATAGAGGATCTCTTGAACCACACGACCACTGCTAGGATTCGGGCTTCCCATTTATCAATGGATGCATTTTTGTAAATTTTCTGTTATGCCAGATTCAATGTGTGTGCAAAACATTATTTTTAGGATCTGTAGCTTCTTGATAGCAATAGCCATATTGCCAGCATTATCAACAGTCACAGCTACAATCTTGCTCGGCTCTATTTCAAAATCTTCCAGAATGTCTGAGATCTCCTCTGCCACTACTTCACCAGTTTGTGATTTGTACACTGCCCTGGTGTGGAGGACACACTCTTAGGGCATGAAAAACAATATTTGAAAAAAAAAAAAATTCGCACATTTTTAAAGAGATATTCCAATGTCCACTTGAGTGGACTGTATGCGTTTATGGTTTCAACTGAAGAGATACTGTTTTTAACATAATAACACAACAATATTGTGTGTATTTAACAAACCAATGAATGAAATTATATAAAATCATGTGAAAACTATAAAATATATACAAAAAAAATTGCAAATGCAATTGAACTTCATACAAGCTGATGTGTGTCTTTGATATCAGAACACGAGGACATGATTCCATCAGAGATCTCTACAACCTGTCAAGGTACAACTGTGGAAACCCAGCTCAAATGATGTAGAAAATGCTCACACTCCAGTCAGAGTATGTTGATTTACCCTTATTAGCTGAACATTCTGATTATGTTCAAGATTGACATATATCTACCATAGCTCTCCTCTGAGAAAACCTAGCAATCCACTTTAATGGACAGATGATTAATCAGAATTTCCTCCCAATCTAAAAACAATACTTTAAAATTTAATTGTGATATGACTAATGAGATCATAATAATAATTCCTTACATTTATATAGCACTCTTTTGAAGGACATCCTGGGATTTTTAACGACCACAGAGAGTCAGGACCTCGGTTTAACATCTCATCTGAAGGACGGTGCTTTTTGACAGTATAGTGTCCCCATCACTATACTGGGGTGTTAGGACCCACACAGACCAGAGGGTTAGTACCCCCTGCTGGTCTCACTAACACCTCTTCCAGCAGCAACCTAGTTTTCCTAGGAGGTCTCCCATCCAGGTACTAACCAGGCTTAGCCCTGCTTAGCTTCAGTGGGCAACCAGTCTTGGGCTACAGGGTGATATGGCTGCTGACAATATATTGTTTGATACTACAATATTTTTTCACCTGCAAGAGTCTCCTAGGATAGAAGGAATTGATAGATTCAACATTCAACACATAGGCCTACATTGACTAATTAACCACAACCATGGAGCGGTTTCTATTAGTGATGCTGGCCTTAACAGACACACAGAGATGAGGAATATATAACTGTAAATGAAGATTATAATGGTGACAGAGAAGCATATAGTACATGTAACATTGAGCTCATGCTGCTCTAATGGACTTACTGCTGATATCAAGTGTTGTTTACATTTAAATCAACCTCAACATTCTATGTCAGTCTAGCAGCCTGAGTTGATTTTTTAAATCAACACAACTGTCCCTGAAGCCTTGAAGCCTGATCACACACACTACAAACTCTTTACAACTCTACTATTTGATAAGTTTCATCGGTTTGGGAAGTGTTTCTTCAGTCATCAGCATGGAGCAGCATCACCTGAGAAGAACCAGGATTCTTTCCACACACCTGAGGGGATTCTGGGTGGAGGGCGTCTCTTCCAGTCAAGAGCGCTGTGAGCTTTCATGGCTGGCAGCTGTAAGCAGGTTGGATCACTCCTACAGCTGCATCTCTGCCAAAGCTCGAAGACTCAACGGATTGGAAGAGCAAGTGTCCAAGCGCTACATGAAGAACGCAGCTGTCATTCCTGACGTCCATCCAGCAGCCTCAGTCTCTTCGGTGGACGTGTGTCTGTCTCCATCCACGGCTACAGCATGCAGGGCTACCAGGACATTTACCGCTCTGTGGCAGAGCCCATGATGAAGACACGCAATGGTCGGCACCGTCCCTACAGCCTTGAGCTGGGACTGAAGATTAAGCAGCGCCTGTGGGAGACTCTCAAGCGCCCTTCACTGCTGGAGACAGAAGCCTGATGGACGCGTCCTCGTCACTGAGAGCTTCTCCACATCCAGAAGAAGCTTCGCTCCTCGTGTCCATGTGCACATAAGTGAAGAGCCGCTGCCAGAGGAACCGCCGAAAAAGTAGCCCAGACACTGAGTCATCACAACGGGGCGACGCATGTACATACTGTATATAGTTATAGAGTACATTTATAGTTTTACGAGTAAGTTTTTTTTTTGTTTTTTTGTTAAGTAACGTAAATTTTTTAGCACATTGCTGTGTGTTGCAGGATATTTCTGTCATTGCACTGATATGCGGTTCCTCGGTTGTTTTAAACAGATTTTAGTCTTTTGCTACGTGGTTGTCGGGATGTTTCGGGCGGTTTTGTTGTTGACCTGCGTTTGTCAAGGTTTTCTGAGCGGTTGTTATTGTGTTGCTGTGCGGTCGCTGGATTCTTCAGAGTGTTTTTTCGTGCTTTGCTACATGGTTGTTAGGATGTTTGTGTGGTTCGTGCATATGCGGTTGCTTTTAAAGAGTTAAGTTAGGGTAGGTTAGGGTCCCTCACACGGTTTGCAGCTTGACGTGCTGTGAGGGCTTGTGTGCATCAGTGATGCTGAGAGCGACGCCACTACTACTTCACAACTACTGAGGGTCACCCATAGTGGACAGGTCTCAGCTGAGATGCCAGACCAAGACAAACCACTTGATTCTGGACAGCAGCAGATTGGCCAGAAGATCTCAGTCTCGTGACAACAGCAACAACATCAGGATTACCTGAATGGAAGAAACTTCACTCTGATTATAAATGTGGAAGTCGCAGATGGATTGATGGAAGCAACTGTTCGAACAGAAAGAGAAACAGAGTCTGGTTTAAAATTGGTAAAGGTGTACGACAAGTCTGTGTTCTTTCTTCAGTGCTCAGCCAATCAAATTTGAGGACCGGTAATTACATCATGAACAATATAATTAATATAATATAATATAATATAATGTAATGTAATGTAATGTAATATAATATAATATAATATAATATAATATAATATAATATAATATAATATAATATAATATAATATAATATAATATAATATAATATAATATAATATAATA
>RJVU01001449.1:195567-250925 GCA_003731715.1 Anabarilius grahami | reverse complement strand
TTTTTTTTTTTTTTTTTTAACTGTTATTAGTTTTTTCTGTATACTGTAAATACTGTATATTGTGAGTTTTGATGACACTCTTTCACATGAATGCTGTGCACCTTTGAACAATAAACACCTTACACAGAGTTTTCTAGTCCTTCGGCCTTCCTACCACTCATGTATATGCACACACAAACTTTCAAATGTTACTTCATTAACAGTTGAAAGAATGACCACTTTTTTCAGTGGTACTAATTGAATTTGTCATTAAAATGTCATTAAATACACTGTCAAATAATTTTATAACAGTGTCATGAATATTTTTCATTTTCATATTTTTCATTTCATTTCGTTTTTTTTTTTTTTTAAGTTTTCTCCAACAGAAGGTCAGATAATAGACAATTTCAAATTTCTTAAAAAAGATGACACTGTTATAAAATAATGGTAACACTTTATTTTATAGTCTTTTAACTAGTTGCTTATTACTATTAGCATGCATATTACTATAATATTGGCTATGTAATAGTAGGCCTACTTATTAAGCACATATTAATGCTTTATTCTGCATGACCTTATTCTACATTCCTAATCCTACCTAATACATAAACTTAACAATTAACTATTAATAAGCAGTAAATTAGGAGTTTATTGAGGGAAAAGTCATAGTTAATAGTTTATATGTGTTCAGTACTAAAGTGTTACTCTTAAATTTGATAATTAATCTGCTATGTCATGTTTATGGCAGATTATGTTGTCGTGATAATGTCGAGTTGTCATGACAAAGACACTGACAGGTTATGATTTATTGGTTTATGTCAAGTTGTCATAACACAGACATCTCAAACAATGTCATCTTTGCATTAAAACTGAAATAACTGAGGGAATGACAATTAATGACAGTTGTCATAAACATGCATAAAAACTCCTTCATATTCATGACGTGTCATGTCGTAGCACAAACTGAAATATTATTTGAAACAATGAAATCAAGAGCATGATTTTTGTCAGCTTTGAATTCACTTTATCTATTGCACTTTGTCACATTCACACATTAACCATAGAGCCATAAATAACATTCACGTTTTCCCCTGCATTTATTTATCAGCTTTTTACAGATCAGAGGCAGAAAAATGTTACCTATCCACAATATTTCTACATCTCATGGTACGTCCAGTAGACTTTCAGTAGACATAAACAATCAGCGATTATGAACAATTTAGCATCAAATACAAAAATTAAGCTTTTTGAAACCTCAGTGCGCACAAAATTCTGTGTAAAAATGCAATGAAGGTACATTTTCTGTTGCTGTTTAATATTATGATGTGTGCTACTTTATTTTCAGAAGTAAGTTTTTAAAATTTGCAGCAGGATGATGTTGTGAAGCAATAATTTTCCATTGCATTTGTTTGCTTTGTTATAATAATTTGTGGTGGTCAGATTGAGCATCGAGAGAAATGTAACTCAAATTATTTATTGAAGTTTCGTCGTTATTTCAAGTTTTGTGCATTTTCCACTGACAGCATCAACAAACAGTTCAGGATCACAAAATGATCACAATTTCGCTTAATCACAGACGGTCAGAGAGAAATAATTGTAGACGTTCACATAAAACGAAGGCTTTAAGACCAAGCAGAAGGCTCTGCCTACGACATCCAGGGAATCACGCCCAGTAGTGGCGGAACACCACGAAGTTTTGCCAATTGCCATAAACTAAGAAGAAGCATAAGAAGGTAAGTATAGCCTACTAAGCATTTTAGAAGCTTTTAATTTCCTTGACCGATCATTCAGGATAATAAAAAGAGTGAACTGACCAAACAGCCCAGCGTTAAAGCAGTTGTTGACGTAATTAGACAGTTATTACCACTTTAATTTAATTTGTCTAGTTACATAGTTGAGTTTGCATCTTACAATGTGCTACCGTTTAGGCAAGTAATATAGGCTACATTGTATTGGGAAATATCCCTTACAAAAAAAATAAGCATGGTTAATATAGTTAGATCACGGTAACCACAAATTAACAAATTTTGTTACTCTATAGTAACAAAACTGTACAAATGGTAATCAATCAAATGGTAATAAAAAACATGGTTACTACACGTTTACTATATTAAAACCATGGTTTATTTTCGTAAGGGATGTTTTGGTCAATTTCGCCAGATGTAGAAACGCATGTTAGGATCTGCTCTCGAATTGATTTCCATATAAATACAATTGTTAAATAACAACAATACACTATTTATAGTAACAATTGTATACGGGCATAAAAAAAATAATACTCAACACAGTCAAGTGTTATTATAGCGGCTTATTTATTCAAGTGAATGTACGGATGCGGAAGCGCATGATATTAAGGGACCATCTGAAAATTGCACCCACTGCGTTAAAACAGACAGTTAAAGCAGGATTACGTCAGTGTAAATAACCTTTGCCAACAAGGAGCGACACAAATAAACACTAGGCTACATGTTTTTGTTTGCTTTTTAAATATGTATAATAACTTTCTTTTATTGGTTGTTCTTTTGGAATTTCTGGAATGTAGATAGATATTTTGTATATTTATATTTAAAGACTATTCACAGGAGCATGTTTAGATTAAAGAATTTATACTTTCACTAATTTGATGGTGATTTTTTTATATATATATAGGCTAATTTAGTATTTGGCCCATCTTTGTTTCATATCATAAATGTTCACAATCTGTCGAATTTGCTGAACTAATGCAGACATACACTTTACTGGCATGGATTGATATAGCATTGTATGGAACTACATTCAATTAATGTAAAAAACATGTCTGCACATATGGCTCTCAATTAGGGCAAAATGTAAAATGCCGCTGAGCTTGGGAGGGCACCTCTTTACATAGCCAACCTATCTGAGAAAACCATGCGCTAAATTTTAATAAATATCCATCTCAATTTATGATTTCAAGTGAATAAATATGGGCAAAAACTTAAACTCTGCAGGACAGTGGCCCTCCAGGACCGAGTTTGGACACCCCGATGTCATGCAAGTGGACGGTGCCCAACGTAGACCATTTTTGATGGTCCAAAAATCCATATTTTAGCAGCTTCAAAGGGCTCCACAAGGCCCCAGCAAATGAATAAGGGTCTTCTTTGAATGGCCTTGGGGTCTATTAGCAGTCTATTAGGGTAGTCAGAGACCACTTTTCATCCAGTCCATTTACAATCATGGATAAAGTCCTGCTTAAATGTTTTCTCATTGAATATCCTGTTTCACCTGTGAATACATCACTTTACAGAAGTTAAATGCAAACACTGTTTTATGTTGACTCTAAAAGTACTTAATGTACATGCAGTCCCTGTTCATGGATCAGTTCTGCAGTTAAGGGATAATTCACCCAAAAATTCTGTCATCATTTACTCACCCTCAAGTTGTTCCAAACCTGTATGAATTTCTTTCTTCTGCTGAATATAAAAGAAGATTTTTTATAGAATATGGGAACCAGACAGTTGATGGGCCCTATTGACTTCCATAGTATCGGGGAAAAAAATACTATGGAAGTCAATAGGGCCCTTCAACTCTTTGGTTACCGGCATTCTTGGAGTTTTACATTACTTGTTTTTATATTGATCTCAGGAATGTTCAAATGTCAGCCAACCAGGAAGAACAATCAGACGAACTGCTGGCTCTTGCGAGCATATATGATGAAGAGGAGTTTAACAGGACAGAATCAAGGCAGAGTGGCAAGATACATCTGTGCCTTGAGCTTCCTTCTAACTTCAGACTGCTATTCAAGGGTAAGATTTTACAAAAAAAAAAAAAAAACACTGTGATTTAAAAAAATATTGTACTTTGAACTATTATAGGCTACTATAAATCATCATGATAAACATGATACCAAGGCCAAAAGAAAAAACATCAAAAACAAGTTTAAACTGCAGATCTCACACTCAACATTTATGTATTTTTTTCTCTAAACAAAGTCACATTTTTTTCTTCTTTTTGCGTTCAAACTGTACCAAAATTTAAAAGTGGTATGATTTTTTTTCTTGCAACTGTCAAGAAAAATTATACAAACATTTTTTCACTCAAAAACTGAGGTGCATAAGCTCAGATCAATGAGGCCTAAGATCAATCAGTTCCAAAAAGAAACACAAAACCTGTCCTAATTGGAATAAAACAAGTTGACAAAAAAATGTAATCCAATATTTTGGTGAAAATGTAGCGTAACAAGAAATTTATGAGCTATTTTTTGTAGGCCGGTCATTTTTTTAACCGCCAAAGTGTAACCGAGTGGGAAAAAAATCCCAAAAAAGTAAAAAAATTTGGGAAGTAGTTAAACCCTGTGTGAGCAAAATCAGTAAGTTTTAGTCCAATGCAATAACATTAACTAACATTTTGGGGTAAATGAAAATCAAAATGACCCAAACACAACATAAGGGATTTTTAATCGTAATTGCGAGAAAAAAGTCCACGTTGTGAGATAAAAAGTCACAAATACTTTTTTTATTAAGTATATTTATTTGATTATATAAGACAATTTTTAATTCAATTAACTTTGGTGATATTGCATGTGTTCCCCATAGTCTTTATGAGCTTATGTTTTGTGGATATTTTTCATAGGAGAGGCATGCGTAGAATGTGGTATATCCTTTCTACCCCCCTTGGTTCTGAGTTTTGAACTACCTACAGACTACCCTTCATCATCGGCTCCAGTCTTTACTCTAAGCTCCAAATGGCTTTCAAGAGTCCAGGTTTGCATTTTAGCATTGATCTGAGCTAATTAAATGATAATATTCAATGATTTTGTATTTTTATTTATAGAATCATTTGGTATTTTATTTTTGGACATGATATTGGTATAATGATAAAGGCATGACCATTAAGATAATCTCTGCTCAATTAATAAGTTATTTAATTTCTAAAAGATCACTGCACTTTGCAAGAGACTGGACGAACTTTGGGAAGAGAACAGGGGCAATGTGATTCTTTTTACCTGGATCCAGTTTCTAAAGGAAGAATCTCTAGAATTTCTGAACATCCAGTCTCCACTCGAGATCCGAACCATTGGTGGGCAGCCTCAATATGAATCTGGTCAGAACCAAGCAGTAGACACTGCTGTAGAAAAGAGTAAAGTGCAAGAGTTGGACCAACGAGCAGTTCAAGAAGTTGACCCTCACAAAGATATACTAACCCAGCTGCTGGATTTTAATGAAGCTCAGAAGCAGAAGGTGTTTGATGGAAAGGTTTTTTCCTGTGGAATCTGCTTCTCTGAGAATCTGGGTTCCAGATCTTTGCTCTTCAAAGAGTGTCAGCATGTCTACTGCAAGGCCTGTGTGAAGGAATACTTTCAGATCCAGATTAGAGATGGCAAAGTCCAGTGCCTTACTTGCCCTGAGCCCGAGTGTATGTCCATGGCCTCTCCTGCACAGGTACTTTTTCTTGCGTGTTTATGAGCTATGAATAGGTTTTGACTATTAAGGCCCCGGTATACTTCAAACTAAATCGAAGAACGAACTGATGTGACGTCATTTCGAACAAAATCAGGCCAAAACGAAGTTCGTTTTGTGTTCTTTTTGGAAGTTCGAAACGGCTTGCCAAACTTTCAGGAAAAGTTTGCTCCAGCTGCAAAACACCTTTGTACTACCATTGGTCAGTGACAATAACGTAATAGGAGGTGTGCGCCGAGGCTCCGTCGAATGCGTCTTTGACTCATTTCGTGTGTTTGAGTTCGTCGAGGTAAGATCTCCGTGGGTGAAAACATGAACACACTGGATAGCCGCTTTATAGTACAAAATGAAGTTGTGTTTGTAAAACACTGTTTTCCATGTTTGATACTGTAAAGCTGCTTGATTTTAAGATCTATTGAATAATGTGATATATGAAAACGTGACGTGACTGGAGTGCTAATTTGCAGAGCTCGTGCTAACATACTCATGTTGTTATTGTTTTTGTATGTTTGTATGTTTTTTGTTGTGTTTATTTTGTTACTGAGAAGAGAGTGCACGGCACATATTTACATATTCATATAACTGTCGCTTTCGGCAGTGTTGGCGGCGTCAGATGTTCGATTACAGTATATCGCTGGTCACGCATTTCGAACTTCGTTTTACCCCTAAATGAAGAACGAAAAAGAACTTTGTTTGAAGTATACCGGGGCCTTTAAGCACTCGAGCTATTTGAACAGTAGTTTAAAGGGTTAGTTCACCCAAAAATTAAAATTCTGTCATTAATTACTCACCCTCAGGTCATTCCACACCCGTAAAGATCTTCGTTTATCTTCAGAACACAAATTAAGATATTTTTGATGAAATCCAAGAGGTATATGACACATCCATAGACAGCAATATAATCAACACTTGTGGTTCAACCTTAATTTTTTGAAGCAACGAGAATATATATATATATATATATTTAGGATATTATTTTTTGGTTTTTGCACACAAAAAGTATTCTCGTCGCTTCATAAAATTAAGGTTGAACCACTGCTGTCATGTCAACTGTTTTAATGATGTCTTTACTACCTTTCTGGACCATGAAAGTGTTGATTATATTGCTGTCTATGGACGAGTCATATACCTCTCAGATTTAATCAAAAATATCTTAATTTGTGTTTCAAAGATGAACGAAGGTCTTACGGGCTTGGAACGACATAAGGGTAATTTCATTTTTGGGTGAACTAACCCTTTAAGACGAACTATCGCCACTGTATTGCTCTTATACTCTAGGTGAAACTTCTCGTGGGCGAAGATGAATTTGCCCGCTTTGACCGCCTCCTTCTGCAGTTGAGTCTGGACCTAATGGCAGATGTTGCTTATTGTCCATGCATGAGTTGCTGCATGGCTGTGATCATCGAGCCTGACACCAACATGGGCATCTGCCCCTCATGCCAATTCGTCTTCTGCACCCTCTGCAAGCGAACATACCATGGTCTCTCTAACTGCAAAGAATGTAAGACCACAGTGGAGTGTCCTTTCATACACACAACAAGTACAGTTAGGTCAAGTCAATTTCATTTGTATTTTATGCATTTAGCAGACACTTTTATTCAAAGCAACAATAGAGTAAGCAATTTATCACAGAGCCAACAATATTCATAGTAAACAATGGAAGGTTTATTAGAATTTTTAGATTAGGCAACAAGCTAAAACAGATGTGAAATGTAGAAAAGAAAGAAGAGGAATTTGCCTATAATTCCTCTATAACCAGTGTTGGGGAAAGTTATTAAAAGTAGTGCATTACAATATTGCGTTACTCCATAAAAAGTAACTAATTGTGTTACTTTTTATAGAAAGTAATGCCATTACATACTTTTGCATTACTTTTCTCACCTGGGCTGGGCTGGGCTTGCTTGTTTGTTTTTTAATAAAAAAATAAATAAAGGCCCATTCACACCAAAATAACTAATATTAATTGTAATGCGTTACCCCCAGCACTGTCTATAAGTGCCTTGGTTAAGGTTGTGGAGAGATTCTGCAAAGGCTTAGGGCCAGATTTACTAAACAAGGCAAATTGGCATGAGACCCCAATCCCATAAAAGCTGGATGGGAGTGGAAAGTTTTGCGGGTGATTTACTAACAATGCGCAAAATTAAAGAACACATATGCAGCAGCTCATTTCCATTATGACCAACGTCCAACGCAATCTACCAAGAGCAGTCTTGTCAAGTGCAAAATTTGTTAAGACATGATTTTTTGGTGTTAAATAATGGCAAAAATACCAATAAATTAACTACTGCAAACCCTGGTAAATCACTTTGTATGATTTATTCAAATACTCCCCTCCCATAAATTTTGCGTCTGAAAGGGAAACTCCTACAAATGCATATGCAATGAGGTCAGCTGCAAAAAAAACTGTGTCCAAGCCTTTTCATCGCTAAAATTTCACAATGTGCATTTATTAAATCCTGATATTTATTTATTTATTACATCAAAAGAGTGTTTGCCCTGGCACAAGCTGTTAGTAAATCTGGCCCTTAGTCACACTGGCTGGAAGGGTGGCCAGTAGAGCATTGCTGTAGTCCAGTCTTGAAATGACAAGAGCTTGAAGGAGGAGCTGCACCTCATACTCTTACAGGAAGGGTCTGATTTACCTGATATTGTGAAGCACGAACCTGTGTTGTTGAAATATGGGTAGTAAAGCTCAGTTGGTCATTGAACACTACCCCCAGGTTACTTGCTGCCCTGGGTGCTGTTAGTGTTTTAGACTCCACTTGAACAGTGGTCAATTGATGGGTTTGCAAGGATTACTTGCTTTTCACAATACACAGGGTTTCAAGCATCCTTACTGAAATTCATAATGTTGTCACTATGACACAATGTACTTGATGTACATATTGCCTTTCATTTAGCGAACTGTGTTATTAGACTCTAAAATATTATACTATTATATTATACAATATCTGTTCAATGCATCTGTGATATTCATTCCAACATCATTATTATGAGTGTGATCTTGCTGTTATTGAACTGTTCAATATACACTATAATGCAAAAAGTATCGGGACATCCCTCCAAATCATTGTTCCAATCACTTCCTTGGCCACAGGTGTATAAAATCAAGCACCTAGGCATGCAGACTGCTTCTACAAACATTTGTGAAAGAATGGGTCATTCCCAGGAGCTCAGTGAATTCAAGCGTGGTACTGTGATAGGTTGCCACCTGTGCGATAAGTCCATTCGTGAAATTTCCTCACTACTAAATATTCCACGGTCAACTGTTAGTGGTATCATAACAAAGTGGAAGCAATTGGGAACAACAGCAACTCAGCCATGAAATGGTAGGCCACATAAAATCACAGAGCGGGGTCAGCGCATGCTGAGGCGCACAGTGCGCAGGAGTCGCCAACTTTCTGCAGAGTCAATAGCTACAGACCTCCAAACTTCGTGTGGCCTTCAGATTAGCTAAAGAACAATGCGTAGAGAGCTTCATGTAATGGGTTTCCAAGACCGAGCAGCTGCATCCAAGCCTTACATCACCAAGTGCAATGCAAAGTGTTGGATGCAGTGGTGTAAAGCAGTGGTTCCCAAACCTGTCCTGGAGGACCCCCAGCCCTGCACATTTTGTATGTCTCCCTCATCTATCACACCTGATGTGCTCATTATTAAAGACAGCAAGACCTGAAATGGGTGTGTCAGAAATAGGGAGACATACAATATGTGCAGGGCTGGGGGTCCTCCAGGACAGGTTTGGGAACCACTGGTGTAAAGCACGCCGCCACTAGACTCTAGAGCAGTGGAGACGTGTTCTCTGGAGTGACGAATCACGCTTCTCTGTCTGGCAGTCCGATGGACAAGTCTGGGTTTGGCGGTTGCCAGGAGAACGGTACTTGCCTAACTGCATTGTGCCAAGTGTAATGTTTGGTGGAGGGGGGTTATGTGTTTTTCAGGGGTTGGGCTTGGCCCCTTAGTTCCAGTCAAAGGAACTCTTAATGCTTCTGCATTCCAAGACATTTTGGACAATTTTTGTTGGAACAGTTGGGGGATGGCCACTTCCTGTTCCAACATGACTGCACACCAGTGCATAAAGCAAGGTCCATAAAGACATGGATGAGTGAATTTGGTGTGGAGGAACTTGACTGGCCTGCACAGAGTCCTGACCTTAACCTGATAGAACACCTTTGGGATGAATTAGAGCGGAGACTGTGAGCCAGGCCTTCTCGCCATCATCACTGCCTGACCTCACAAATGCACTTCTTGAAGAATGGTCAAAAATTCCCATAAACACACTCCTAAACTTGTGGAAAGCCTTCCCAGAAGAGTTGAAGCTGTAATAACTGCAAAAGGTGTGCCAACTCCATATTAAACCCTACGGATTAAGAATGGGATGTCATTAAAGGTCATGTGTACATAAAGGCAGGCGTCCCAAAACTTTTGGCAATATAGTGTGTGTATGTATAAATATTAACTAAATATTAACTAAATATTTATGGAAGCCTCAGATCAGGAGTAATGGTTGGAATAAAATAGCACACTGACTTAACTGCATCATATATATATATATGTATATATATATATATATATATGTATATATATTTTTTTAACAGATGAGCTTCGCAGATTGAGGGATGAGTACCTGGCTGCCAGTGAAAAGGAGAGGGAACAACTTGAAAAGAGTTATGAAAAGCAGCTAATTCAAAGAGCAAATGATGAGTCTTTAACCGAAGACTGGCTGAAGGACAACTCCAAACAGTGCCCTTCCTGTGGCATTAACATACAGGTCAGAAACTACTTGCACATGAATGCAAACTTTTCTTGTATAAAGGTGTGGTCTCAAAGGAGTGATCCTTAGAAAAAGCTTTCAAAAATAATCATATTTTCTCTTTTTGTTGACTGAGAAAAACAATATTGGTACCCTTTTATTTAATACTTTTTGCAACCGCCTTTTGCTAAGATAACAGCCAAGAGGCTTCTCCTATAATACCTGATGAGTTTGGAGAACACCTGATAAGAGATCAGAGACAAATCTCTCCAGATCCTTCACATTTCCAGGTTAATGTTGATACACTCGCCTCTTCAGTTTTCTATAGGATTCAGGTCAGTGGACTGGATTGGACATGGCAGAACCATTTTGTGCTCAGTGACCCATTTTTTGTGTTGATTTTGATGTTTGTTTTGGATCATTGTCCTGATTGAAGATTCAATCACGGCCCATAATAAGATGGTTTTGAATTTTTATGTGTTGATATTTGATAGAATCTATGATGCCATGTACCTGAACAAGATGTCCAGGACCTCCAGCAGAAGAATAGCCCCTGAATATTAAAGATCCAGCAGTATATGCAACTGCGGGCATGGGGTACTTGGGTTTGCTGATAAAAAGCTCTTTTTTTTTTTTGTTTCATCTGACTATAAAACCCAGTCCCGTTTGAAGTTCTAGTAGTGTCTTACAAACTGAATATGCTGGAGTTTGATTTTGGATGAGAGAACAGGATTTTTTCTTGAAACTCTCCTAAACAACTTTTTTTAGAAACCCGAGACTCAATTTTCTGCTGTTCTCCAGCTGTGATCCTTGGACAGTCTTAGGCCATCAAACTATCCTCCTCGCCGTACATTAAGACAATATAGACATGCGTCCTCTTCCCAGCAGATTTGTAACATTTTCTGTTGAATTTTCAATGCTTCAGCTATTTTCTTACAGCCACTTTGTATTTTGTGACAAAAATCTTTTGCTGCACATAAGGGGTCAGTTGTGCCAGCCATTTGTAAGTTACAACTTAGCCTAGTTTTGATGTAAAAAGGGGCACTACAACTTACAGGGGGTCAGTAACAACTTACGCACTACTAAATACTTTTTGCATTGCACCGTTAAACTTAGTTGAAGCATAACTCGAAATATTAACTAAATATTTATGGAAGCCTCAGATCAGGAGTAATGGTTGGAATAAAATAGCAGACTGACTGAACTGCATTATTTATCTCTTATTTTACCCAACAGACTTTAGACTTCAATTCTTTATATGTTATTGCTGACATTTACACTCACATTTTGAGAGAGAGAACATGATGTGAAGAGATTACTTTGTTAGCTGCTCTTTGACACAAACCCGTACTGAAGCGCGACTCTGTGTACATCGCTCAGATGAAAAAAAATTCAGAGGTAATAAATAAATGTCATGTCATATGTTTTTTTGTATCAGTATTTACTGAACCTTAATTTTGTTATAAATACAGTTTCTGAATGTTATTTACATAAAAAAAACTCTTATGTTATCCCCGATTAAGTATCGTATTTAATGGAAACTTATTTACTGTTAATTACATGAGGCAAAAGATATTAGAATAAACTGAAATTCATGGTATTTAATCACAACTTTTGCTCACGTATTTGAAGGCTGTTATTAGATCATTGAGGGTAAATGTCACATTATGCGACTATGCATTATTTCACAGAGAGCTTAGGACCTACTAGCTACGGCCTGTCTTAAGAACAAATGATGCAATCGAATAAAGTACAGAGTTAGATACAAACTAGCTAGTAGTTCCTAGTCACCCTGGTGTGCTAAAAATGTAAACATGAAGGGGAATATATTTCAGATATATTTTACTCATAGGAAATTCTAAGGGTGCCAATAATTGTGACCAATGCGTATTAGAGAAAAACACTTATTTATTTTGTTTTACTTCAATGAAAGGTTAGATATTTGTTGAATAAAAGATCAAAGGATAAACAATGCAGATTTATTTTCACAGCCTTCTTTGATCATATTTACCAAGGGTGCCAATAATTCTGACCAGGACTGTATTAAAACAACGAAAGGAGAACATAAAGAACCCATCCTTCAAATGGCATTTTAATTACTTAATACTAGCAGTAACCCAGTAAAATAGTTTTCAAATTAATAGTTAAAAATACAGTAAACCATACTGCTTGAAATATAGAAACTTCCATTATCTATTGTTATCTGACACTTTCCAAAAAACTGAATTTTTGTGCTCCTTCACCTGAGCCCTATTTTTTTTATTTTTTAGAAAATAATGGGTTGCAACAAGATGACCTGCTCCTCCTGCAAGCAGTATTTCTGCTGGATCTGCCTTGCAGTTCTCAGCATGAGGGACCCCTACAGCCACTACAGAGACTCTAGCTCTCCGTGCTATGACCAGGTAGATGAATAGTGGATTTTGCTGACATGTTAACAAAAAAATATGGCAGATAACTGATTGATGACAAATACATTTTTTTAAATCACTCATATGAACTGAAACTTTCCACTAGAGCTGAACTTTTATTTTCATACAGTACATTTATTAGAAAATTAACAATAATGACTTAATCATGAGAATGTTAGTAACTATTAAAATAAATTCATAAAAATAGATCTTCATCACAGCTGACACTGATGACACAATGTGAATTTAAATGTAATTTTCAAGTGCCATTGTATAGGTTATATATCTATGTGTCCTTAAATAAATATATTGTTCACATCTTTTGCATATACCCATAACTACTTCATAAAGTTTATTGTGTAAGAATAAAGAAACTTTTAGAAAACTAAAACAGAAAACAGGCTATTCCTGTGCACACGTCACACATTTGTACTCGGATACAAATGTATAGGATAATCCAATGTAAGTCGCTTTGGATAAAAGCGTCTGCCAAATGCATAAATGTAAATGTAAATGTAAATTTGTGCAGTATGGACATTTGCAATCGAAATTATTCAATCCCTCTGACCTGCAAGACATTTTATTAAACAATTCAAGGCATCAGCAAACCATCAAAGAAAGTTTTAATACACATTTGAGCGACTCTGTGAATGTAATGTTGGTTACTGGGAACAAATGAAAAAAAAAAGTAGCTTTAAACATCCATATACAAAATTATTCGCACCCCAAAACTCGGTACTTTGTAGAGAATCCTTTACTCTCTATAACCTCCAACCTTGCACATACGTGTTTACAAGCTTAGCTCTTCTCTACTGGAATCTTAGCCCATTCTCATGTCCAAAAACATCCAATGAACTTCACTGATATTCTATGGTTTCTGTGCTGTCACTGCTTTCTTCAAATCCCAACAAAGATTTTCAATAGTATTTAAGTCCAGAGAATGAACAGGCCACTCAAGGACATTCCAGGACCGATCCCTAAAGCAAGCATAGTTAGATTTGGATGTAAACTTTATGATCATTGTCCTGCTGGAAAGTCCAGTGATCACCTTCAGTCTATGCAGAAAAGGTATCACATTCTCTGACAAAATGGCCTGATACTACAAAATCCATGATGTCCTTCATACAGTCAAGATTTTCACTTCCGGCAGCAGCAAAGAACCCCATAACAACACTGGGGATTCTTCTGCCCATATAAGCCATTCCTTTTTTTTTGCACCAGACATACTGCTTTTGCATGGGTCCAAAAAGTTCCAGTTTGGTAATATCTCTCCATAAAGCATTCTTCTAGAACTCCACAGGCTTATCCAAAAATCCTTTAGCATACTGGTCAGCCTTTTATGTTCTTCTTGGTCAAGAGTGGCTTTCGATGAGGTGTTTGAGCATGAAGTCTGTGCTTTTTTAGTGTTGTTCTTACAGTCTGCATTGGTCAAGGTCAAGGTCAAGTTTATTTGTATAGCCCTTTAAAACAACATAAATGCTGACCAAAGTGCTGCACAACATACAAGACAAAACATCCTCATACAATACAATTTAAATACTAATAAAATATATAAAAAGAAACCAAAATGTGTTTCAAGAGATGTTTTAAGAGAAGATTTAAATGTAGATAGAGTAGGGGATAGTCTAATAGACAAAGGTAGGGAATTCCAGAGCTTAGGACCAAGAACTGATAAAGCTCTGTCACCTTTGGATTTAGGTCGAGATTTTAACACATTTAATATCATCTGGGTGGAAGATCTGAGCGTTCTCACTGGATAATATTAGTGGAAAAGGTCTGAAATATAAGAAGGGGCAAGACCATGAAGTGATTTAAATACAAATACTAAAACCTTAAATTCAACTCTGAATCGAACAGGTAACCAATGAAGTGATGTCAAAACAACACAGGTGTAATATGTTCTCTCTTTTTTGTCCCTGTGAAGAAACCGATCCGCAGCATTCTGTACCAGTTGTAATCGCAAGAGCGAGGACTGATTTATTCCAGTGTATAGAGCGTTACAATAGTCCAGCGTGGTTGAGATAAACACATGAATAACGGTCTCCAAATCACTAAAACTCAGAATATTTTTAAGCTTGCAAAGTCCCCTAAACTGCAGAAAACTGGCTCTAACTACAGAGTTGATTTGTTTATCAAATTTTAACTCAGGGTCAAGGGTAACTCCCAGATATTTAACTTTATCACGAATGTTATCTTGAAGGGGGCCCAGGGTAAAACTTATATTATTTAAAAGGTGTGAAGGGCCAAACAACATAACATCAGTCTTTTTCTGATTTAATTGAAGGAAATTATTGTCCATCCAAACCTTAATGTCCTCTAAACAAGCTAGCAGAGAGGACACTGAATCAGTACCTGATTTTAACGGAAAATAGAGCTAAGTGTCATCGGCATAAATGTGATCTGAAACTTTATGGGACTCAAAAATTAAACGAAGAGGGAGTAAATATAGAGAAAATAAGATTGGACCCAGAATTGAGCCGTGGGGCACCCCACAAGTGACGGGAACTGAGTTTAATGAAAATTCTCCAATTTCCAACAAAAAATTCCTGATTGTGAGATATGATGCAAACCAATCTAATGCAACATCAGAAATGCCAACTTCAAGGTCTAATCTCTTTAACAGGCTGCAATGATCCACAGTATCAAAAGCCGCACTTAAGCCCAATAATAAAAGAACAATATAGTTGCCAGAGTCTGCAGATAGTAAGAGGTCATTTACTACCCTCAAAAGTGCAGATTCAGTACTGTGTTTAGCTCTGAAGCCAGACTGAAAAGGATCCAGAATGTTGTTAGAGATTAAGTAGGGGGGGGAAATTGATTTAGTACACATTTTTCCAGAACTTTGTACAAAAATGGAAGTTTTGAAATGGGCCTATAGTTATTAAAATCAGAGGGATCGAGATTAGCTTTTTTGAGTAAAGGATGGACCACAGCCTGTTTAAGGCAAAATGGAACAGTACATGTTTGTAAGGAGCTATTGATAATAGAAAGAAGACTTGGCAACACAGAAGACAGAACATCCTTTTATGCAGTGAATGCATTGGAATGTTTTTCCTGCTGTCCTTTTTCTCAGTTGCTCTGATCAAATTGATTCATTCTTGACTTTATTACATTTTGTAACTCGTAACCATTCAATCAACTAATGTTATCCTTGCCAGCAAACATGTAGCTCTCTAAATCAGTAATTAGTTATAAACAAATTAATCATCAAATCAATTGTCTTTAATGATTGACTTACTGTACCCAGCATGTATACACATTATTCACACTACTAAATTGGCCTCTGTGTTGTGTGTTTACTCTGAAAGACAGAGGTGATATGTGGCGTCGCGTGTATGTAATCCTTCAAATATTTGATTATGTATCTTATGTATATTTTAGACAGAGAGATAGTTATGTTGTGTTTGTATTCTCTTTGTTTGGTTTTTCTTTATTGTTTTGTACAGCACTTTGGGCTGCAGTTGAGGCAGTAGAAATGTGCTTTATAAAAAAATAAACTAAACTAACCTATACTTTTACTATGCAAAAACCTGCTTTAGCACAATTATAACTGGGCATGTGCACATAATTTTTTTCATGCATTTTGTTTTGACAAACTTAAAGGTACAATATGGAATAATGGTCTCTGTCAACATCTTAATCTTCTTATCCAGCTTATTGACTCGAGGTAAAGAAATAAAGTGCTATTATACACCAATAGTACAGAGCCAATGATTCATTTCTATATAAAAAATATGCAAGAAATCCTCCATTGTGTACCTTTAAGGAAACATACAACTTCATACCTGAATACTTGTATACAGTATATTTGAAACTGGTTAAAGAGAGGTGATGTCTTCGTGCTCTAAACAAAGTATTGTATTCTTATAAACAAGTTCACTTTAATCTATGTAATGAATGTGTCATGTGGAGTCTTTTTTTGGTTTTGTTTTCACTGTGTTGCCTGCCTGTTTTCTCTAGTTAGTTTCCTTTGTTGTTAATTAGTTCTCACTGTTCCATTTTATCAAAATAAGGTGATCAAAATATTTACAATGTCATCATCAAATATAGAATGGCCTTTTAACAGATTACATAAATTATTTAGAGAAACTTTTGTACAACATTGTAAGTTTGAAGTGAGTTTGAAACTGGCTCAAGTAGTTTCCTGATCCTGTTGGCCCCTGTTCTCCCATTTTTTCCTGTTATAACTATACTCTTCTCTATAAAAGTGACCAAAATAAGAAAAAAATAACAATGAAAGTGAAACTAAGTTTATGGAATTGTAAAGTGTTATTGTCACAGACTCACCAGGCTCTGCACCCAGCCAATCACGTCGCACTCCCTCACCAGGGTACTGATCACATGCACCTGACACTCATCGCCAGTCTAATCAACGGCACTATAAAAGACACTCACAGTCACTCAGTCATGGTCCGGTCTCGTTAATGCATACTAACCTGAATGCTTACCTTACGGACTCCTTACCTGTCTCCAGTGTGTCGCCTAGATCCTCCGTGTTCTCCAGTCCTCCGTGAGTGTCTATATGCTGTCTCTGTTCCAAGTCTCCTGGTCATCGTTGAATCTGGTGTGAAGATCAAGTTCAGTATTCCTGTCTTGATATATCCTCTGTCTGGCTCCACGTCTCTCTGCCTTCATTGAACGTGGTGTGAAGATCAAGTCAAATATTACTGCCTTGATATATACTCTGTCTGGAAACTTCATCTGAAGTACTCACCTGCCACTGCTCTGGTTGTCTCAACAAACATCGTAAACTTAACCTGTGTCTCTGACCTCCTGTGTATCGTAAGTTATCACCACCAAATTATTTTATTTCTGTAAGACTGATGGAGAATCTAACAGACAAATATTTTAGAGTAAGAGTAGATTTTAAGTAAATGTCTGCCCAGTCTCAGTGTTTGTAGGTTTGGGTCTTGTTTTGAGGAAGGTACAAAGTGGCTGCTAATGAGACAATGCCTCACAAAACGGACACAAAGCACTTTCCTTTACGCTAAAGGCACATTCAAAAGCTCCACAACCTGTCCTGCTGCTGTAATTCCCTTTGGCTAGAATTGCATACACTGGCACTGAAAAGGCCTTCTCTTGATGTGGGATGGTTGCTGCATCTTACTCAACCAGTCCATGTACGTTAACAACACTGCACTGAGCTGTTGTAGTGCACCTGTCCTCGCTGTCATTCAGAGAGCAATCCAAATCTACCAATGACCCATCTGGCTGAGAGGAACTACGTACAGTATATATGGGCCTTTAATAGCTCTTTGACATAATAGCAGTGGAATATACATGTGTTTTTTTTATATTCTGAATAGTTTTCAGGTGTCATTCAGAACATGGTGTTTAGAATGTATTATGCACTCTTATTACTACATTATTTTCACCTACCCTAAATAATTGGTCACTTTTCAAATTTTAGATTATTACCACCTTTAACATTTTAACACCTGTCTTGTACACAGCAAATCCTTAAGAATTAAAGAGAAATTATTGAAGGTTATCAAGGACTTTCAGCTGTGATTCAGGAGCTCTGGGACAATTACAACACTCGGCTGATATTACAGCATATCTCTACAGCAATTCTGAAATCTTTCGTGCATGATCTTTTCTGGTTCACTACAAAAAAACATAAAAATTAGTGATTCTTAATATTTGACATCTGCTTTCTCTTGCATTCTTTACATTGTACAGTAATAAAGTGACATACTTTTGCAATCTTATGTTTGACCTGATCATAAAGTAAGAGAGCTCATGCCAATTTAAAACAAACTGACATGAGAAAGTTCGTCTGTGTTTTGAAAACCATTGGGTTCTCAACTTCTCATATGAAGCCACCCGTCCTGTGAATATACTGCGTCCTATGTACTTGGCGTGTTATCTTCGCTTATTTGTTTATTTTGACATTAACATTATTTTGCTGACAATGTGAGAGAAATAACAGTAGCCGTTCGCGTAAAATGGAGGCTTTTGAGACCAAGCAGAATGTCTCTGCTACAGTATGTAATATTAAATGATGGGACTGGGGCGATTTATACTGTAGGCTACTGTTATGGTCCCTATAACAGAACCAGGGCCGTAACCACGATTGAGGTCCCTGAGGTCCGGACCTCTGTATTTTTCTGTGTAGTATATAGTAACGTATGGCGTTATTTCTACTTTGGTGTTGCAAGGATATTGTACAATGTCAAAATAAACAACCTTCTCATCTGAGCTGCCTCAGCAGTCAAATAGCGCTCGTCATTGTCAAAATGTTTGAGATGACCGATTAAATCAAAGTATAAGGGCTTTATGGTCCAGGAAGCTGCTGAGCGCGAATTCCAGCGCGATGCTTCATAAAAGTGTGATAAGACTTAAGTAGCTAAACTGAACACTTTATATTTGACAGATATTGGTAACACTTTAGAATACTGATCCTTCATTAATGAATAACTACACAGGAACAAATGGATAATGCATTATTAACACTCTAGTAACTACTATTAACTATCAAGAAACTGTGATTAACGAATTAGTAAGTAATAGTGCTCAGTTGAAGGTGGTAGTTCACTATTAGCTAATCCGTAACTACTGTTTTTTTTCATACCTCCCAGAGAACTACTAAGAACTACTAAATACATATTCATAATTAATATTAATAATGCATAATGTATAATTAATTCTAAAGTGAAGGTCATGGTAACCCACTAGTAATGACTGAAGTATTACCAAATCCAGGAATTACTAATTATTTGGATCTCTATTCTAAAGTGAGAAACATGATAACTCTCTAGTAACTACTGAAGTCATTGTACAATTTTGAGGTTTTTGAAAAGTACTGGATAGTAATAACTCAAGAGTTACTACATAATTCTAAAGGAACTACTACTTGTTTGGAGCAGTATTCTAAAGTAAAGATCATAGTAACCCACTAGTAATTATGTGTTAAAAAATACATCAGAAGGAATTACTGTACAAAACTGTACAAAAACCTTAAAATTTTACAATGACTCCAGTAGTTACTAGATAGTATCATGTTTTTTACTTTAGTCATTAGTAGTGTTACAACAGAGACGGCACGGAGACAGATGTAAAAGCAAACACTGGTGTTTATTGATATCAGCAGAGAAGCAGGTGAGTATTGAGCAATGAGAAATGCAAACTGAGAAGCAGAGAGGTAATACTGTCCCTGTGTTGATTGCAGAATGATTTAGTGATCCCACCCACCCGTCACATAGCTTCTTCAGTCTGCTGCCATCAGGGAGGAGACTGCGGAGTCTCCAGGCCAGGACCAGCAGATTGAAGGACAGCTTCATCCATCAGGCTGTCAGGAAGCTGAACTCGCTCCCGAACTTGCCCCCCCGTCCCTTTTCTGCCCCAGGCACCACTGAACTATGAACCCTCCCCAGATCCCACATCCCCAGGTCCTTCCACCCCCCCTCCCACTAACATACGATGACATGCACCAGTCACTTTGTGCAGCATTGGTCTACTCACTACCTCATTCACCATGGAACTGACGTCATTCTACCACCTCATCAGTCAGTTTAAATATAATAACTGCTCTTGAGCCCTTTTGTCACTTTAATCAGAATGAATAAGCCAATCTTTTTATCTGCACTGTTTGTTCACTGGTTTGCACTCTATCTGCCATGTGCCTTGCGCTGCTTTATTTAAATTTATTTATTTATTTTTATATATTTTTTATTATGTCTTTTTTTACATCCCCTTATTGTATAGGTATATCTTACATTTTATATTGATCTTGTATAGTTATATCTTATATCTTATATTTTATATTGATCTAGATTCTTAAGCTCTACTGTGTTAGTGTTATCTGTATGCACCGGGGGTCTGAGAGTAACGCAATTTCGATTCTCTGTATGTATGTACTGTACATGTGGAAGAATTGACAATAAAGCAGACTTGACTTGACTTGAGAATGGAGAATGATGACGGCACTGAAGACTGGGAACACTCACACACAGATGGGGAAGCACACGAGGAAGACTGGAGATGCTGGAGACAGGTAAGTATCGCGCTGGAGTCCTTAAGGTAAGCATTCATGTGACTGAAGTGCAAAGGCCTGGAGACTGGGGAAACGACAGAAGGTGATGGAGATGAAAGGGGAAGGGTATTTCTTATTTGAGGCCATTACTGTTTGGAATATGTGATTATTGTGTAATAAACATAACGTAGTAACGATAAACATAAACTTGTCTCTTCTGTATTTCCAGTTTGTAGTGTGGATAATTTGCAACATTTAACCTGATACTCATGTTAGTTATCTCACATGAGTATCAAAGCTACTAAGCTAGTTTTTAAAGCTATTGTTATCCAATTTATTTGACCTTCAAATGTCTTTAAATGCACATATGAAGATCAGGGAAATTATAATATTCTTGGGGGGAATGCCCCTGAACCCCCACGCTATACATTTTGGGACCACCTCGGTATTTATAAATCCCTGCTTACGGCTTTCTTGATTTGTTTATTTATTCATTTATGTATTTCTATATTTATTAAATTATTTATTTCAGCATTTACGTATTTATTAATTTATTTATACTTAAGACATTTCTCGTCCTCCATATAGGACAGGACCCATGTTCGTGATCATAAATTCACTTTCCGCATTTGCGTGGGATAGTGCGACGCGAGCAGACCTCTTCCTGTTTACATCGACACAGCTTTCCTCTAGCGGTTGCTACAAAGGTTATAACTCTCTCTTATAGGCTACTGCCCGCTCTCCTGTTACTTTCGAAATGTGTCTTTTTAAAAATGATTACTTCTAGGCAGTAGAAATGCTGGCATAATAAAGAGCATCGAATGCCGCATTGTTTATTGTAGCCTAAACGTTTATGAAAGCTTTTGCAATAATTTTTCTACAATACCTAAAATACGACCAAGGTAAGTGTTACGGCGAGGTTTTAAAATATGGTAGTATACTGTGATTCAGTCCGTGTGTTTGTCATCTGCAGTTTAAATGCATTTCATTTTTGATTCATTTTGAAAGCTATTTTTTCATTTGCAATATATTAAGTACAGTACATCCTAGACTTTGTGGTAAATTGGAACAGCATGAATATTTTGTCAGTGCATATGCCTATAAAGCTTTTAAAAATTATTTGTTAAAATTATTACATTCACATGTTTGAAAAAGCTTGTGCCATTGATATTACTAGGCATTTATAAACATTTATATATTTTTCAAAATGTAGACTTTGACTTCAAATATTTTGTAAAAAAAAAAAAAAAAACTATGAGGTTATTTACCATAGATGAACTGCTTAAAAGCTAAAATGACTAAAATTATGGACATGCATGCTCCCATGAGTGTATCCAAACAGAACACTCTCAGGTTCTTTGTCTCTCCGTATTTAACTTTCAGTAATCATTTTGTGGCTTTTTATTTGTGTAGTTGTTTTTTGGAGTCAGCGGTGGAGTCCTTCATGAGGACCGAATGATACATGGACGACAAACATTTAGAGATGGAGACTTCAGGAATCAGGTACTAACATTTAAGTCACCAGTTTATACAGTTTCATACAGCCATATTACTAAAACAAGCATGCATTACAAAACATCCAGAGCTTGAACTCTAGATTATAATGGTTATCTGAAAGTTAAATAATTTAAATAATTGATTTGGATGCCCCAAACCTTTTAGACATGGCTGTATTCACAATACAGAATTACCTTATTGCTTATAAACAGTTAAAGACTCTAATAAAAGTATTATGGAAAAAAACATGAAACATAAAAATTTGAAACATTTTTTCACTAGATGTAGTCCCAGACTTAACAGCATGTTGCTCTGCTCTGACTTTTAAAAATGTATTTTATATATCTGTGATCCTTAAGGCCCATCCACCAAGACAAATCAGAGCTCAGTTGTGTGTCCATAAAGAGTGAACGGTCAATTGGTTGCCCTCCAAAATTCAACGGCGAAGCCTTTCCTCCTGGTCACAGGTAATTAGATGACAAAATATAATGTGGTGTAACTGAGATGGAAATTGTGAAAAGTGTCCAATAATTTGTAGACTTTAACTCCACTTCATTGAGTAAAAAAGTCATGTTATCTATAAACCATTAAATCAAGGCACAAACATTTTCAGAAAAAAGAAAAACAAATATATGTAAACAAACTTAGAGTTCTGGGCACTAGAGTTCCATGCAGCATTGCCGCAGTATCTCATTCACTAAAAACTGGAAGTTCTAAAACGCTTAATGTGAAAAATACCTAATTGGGTGGCATAATGTACCAAAACAGTGATATAAAAAGATCAAATTCAGTATACTCCTTAGTGATGATGCATACAATTTGCAAGCATGTAGATGTGGCCAATAAGAATTCAACCCGCTAAATTACATGTTGCTACCCCACTGGAGTGATGGTCAAATACTTCTTAAACTGATGTTTCCATTAGCATTTTATTCGTGACACTCATGTAGACACCGCAAGAGCTAGAGCAAACAAAAAAAAAAAACACTGTATAACTCTTACACAATAACCAACATCACAATAAAACAATACAATTACAAAATGATTGAAATTAAACTCGTTTATCTTATAACCCTCTAGTCTAGTGGGATACACAAAAATACAATGGGGAGAGAAAACGGTCACAGATTGCAGGCTGTGTCCTTCATACAGTGTGCGCTCACACATACACCTGGCGGAAATGGGTTGCGCTTTATACAGTCCAAATGTTGCGTGTCGAGTCTGTATCAAAATAAAAGTCCTTTAAAGACAACTTAGTATACAAATAAACCAATACAGACTATAAACTCTCCTTTGTAAATTTGTTTATTTGGATGCCCCAAACCTTTTAGACATGGCTGTATTCACAATACAGAATGACCTTATTGCTTATAAACAGTTAAGGACTCTAATAAAAGTATTATGGAAAAAAACATGAAACATAAAGATTTGAAAATAAATTTTCACTAGATGTAGTCCCAGACTTAACAGCATGTTGCTCTGCAACAAACATGCCATAACATCAAGTGACTTCTAAAAATGTATTTTATATATCTGTGATCCTTAAGGCCCATCAACCAAGACAAATCAGAGCTCAGTTGTCAAGTCAAGTCAAGTCACCTTTAATTATATAGCGCTTTTTACAATGCAGATTGTGTCAAAGTAGCTTTACATTGATAACTGGTACATTATTTTGGCTGCACAGCAGCTCTTAAAGAATAGTGTCAATGCAGGCAGATCAGAAGCACTGTTGATTAAATGTCAAAAATACTGTTGAATATCAAATGTCAAGTGAAATGTCAAGTGTCCCCAACTAAGCAAGCCAAAGGCGACAGCGGCAAGGAACCCAAACTCCATCAGGTGACATCAGGTGGCAAACAGGTGGCAAACAAGTGGCAAATAGGTGTTAAAGTTGTGTGTCCATGAAGAGTGAACGGTCAATGGGTTGCCCTCCAAAATTCAACGGTGAAGCCTTTCCTCCTGGTCACAGGTAATTAGATGACAAAATATAATGTGGTGTAACTGAGATGGAAATTGTGAAAAGTGTCCAATAATTAGTAGACTTTAAATACACACCATTGAGTAAAAAAGTCATGTTATCTATAAACCATCAAATCAAGGCACAAACATTTTCAGAAAAAAAAGAAAAACAAATTTATGTCAACAAACTTCAAGTTCTGGGCACTTGAGTTCCATGCAGCATTGCCGCAGTATCTCATTCACTAAAAACTGGAAGTTTTAAAACGCTTAATGTGAAAAATACCTAATTGGGTGGCATAATGTACCAAATCAGTCATATAAAAAGATCAAATTCAGTATAATCCTTATTGATGATGCATACAATTTGCAAGCATGTAGATGTGGCCAATAAGAATTCAACCCGCTAAATTGTATGTTGCTACCCCACTGGAGTGATGGTCAAATATTCCTTAAACTGATGTTACCATTAGCATTTTATTCGTGACACTCATGTAGACACCGCAAGAGCTAGAGCAAACACAAACAAAAACACTGTATAACTCTTACACAATAACCAACATCACAATAAAACAATACAATTACAAAATGATTGAAATTAAACTTGTTTATCTTATAACCCTCTAGTCTAGTGGGATGCACAAAAATACAATGGGGAGAGAAAACGGTCACAGATTGCAGGCTGTGTCCTTCATACAGCGTGCGCTCACACATACACCTGGCGGAAATGGGTTGCGCTTTATACAGTCCAAATGTTGCGTGTCGAGTCGGTATCAAAATAAAAGTCCTTTAAATGCAAATTAGTATACAAATAAACCAATACAGACTATAAACTCTCCTTTGTAAATTAGCGGTCCGTTACATTGCATTTTCTTTATAATAGTTGTCTGTGGTAAAATGCTTAAAGAGTTAGTTATAATAATAATAGCAATAATGCATTTTATTTAATGGCATTATTGTCAATGTACAAAGAAAAACAATTAGATTTAGATAAAACAGATCTAGTGCCAACAAGTAAGGCCTCAGTTTTGTTGCCATTTAGCTTCAGGAAGTTAGCTGAAAGCCAATCTTTAATTTCAGCTAAACAGCTGGACAAAGATGGTGGAAGAAAAGAAACAGTGGCTTTGGCAGGCGGGTAAAGTTGGGTGTCATCCACATAACAATGAAAATGAATGCCATGTTTCCACAAAATAGAACCAAGAGGGAGCATATAAATAATTAAAAGAATCGGGCCCAAAACAGAACCCTGGGGAACACCAGTAGTGACTGTAGATGTTCTTGATCTAAAACCTTTTAATTGAATACGCTGAGTGCGTCCAGAAAGATACAACCTAAACCAAGACAGAGGAGTGCCAGTAATCCCAATAGAAGCGAACCTGTCGAGAAGTATGTTATGTGAGACAGTATCAAAGGCAGCGCTCAAGTCAAGAAGGACAAATATGGTTAAAAGCCCAGAGTCAGCTGGCAGCAGCAGATCATTGGTTATTCTGACAAGAGCAGACTCAGTGCTGTGGTAGAGACGAAAACCAGATTGAAATTGTTCATATAAATTATTATTAGAAAAATGTTCATGAATTTGAATTGCAATACACTTTTCCACTACCTTTATTTGATCGGCCAGCTGTTCTAGCGCCGCGCTCACGCACGCATCAGGAGGAATGTAAACACTCACCAGAATAAACGAAGAAAACTCCCGTGGTGAATAAAAAGGCTTACAGTTAATGAAGAGAGCCTCCAAATTAGGGCAGCACATCTCCTTTAACACTGTCACGTCTGTACACCANGGGGGCTCTTTTAGAGCGGCGAGGGCCGCGAGAAGCTCTTTTAGAGCGGTAGGACCGCTTAAAAGTGTGCGCTCGTAGAGCGGCAATGAAACCGCAGGGAAGCTCTCTGAAGGCGCGCCGGATGGCGGCAGGAGACACGCTGAGAAGGCAGCCGGGAGCGGGGAGCGGGAGGCGGCGACTCGAAGACGGCGCTNATTTGCTAGGGAGCGGAGATTCGCTAGATGAATACTCGGCAGCGGAGTCCTAAACCCGCGTTGTCGGAATTTCACGAGCGCGCCGGCGCGTTTCCCTCGTTTGCGTTGTTTGGAGCGCTTGTATACAATCGCAGCTCCTCCAACCAGAATGTCCAGTAAAAAGTCTGAATGTTCAAAAGTCGGCAAAAAGTTATTTGGTGTGTTGTTTCTGATATCTAGGAGTTTGTCCCTAGTAAAGCTGATCGGAAAAAAGTTACTCAAAACAGGACAAACAAACAAAAATAACAAAAGTACCAAGACGCTACAAACCGAGGCGGCCATTCGCGGCGCCATTTTCAAGCGGATAAATTAATAAAGAAAATGAAACCAGTTCATCAACAGTAGAGAAATCAGATTTACTAGAAAAGATGGCAAGTTCATCAGCATCAATCAAATTGTCACATACATTTTCTTAATATTCAAAATGTGATCAGTCGACATAGGTTTACCTTAAAAACTGCCAATTGGGCACAAAAAGACACCAGCAGGTGATCTGATATGGACAGATCAGAAACAGTACGATTATAAGGTGTTATACCAGAACAGCAAGCAAGATCAGGAGTATGCCCCTTAGTATGAGTGGGCAGTGTGTTAAATTGCTGCATACCAAAGCAATCCAAACATGATAAAAATTGCAAGTTGGTGAATGACGATACTTGCCAAGTTACGTGTCACTGCTCTGCTTTATTAATTTATCCAGTGTAAAACCCGGACACCGCCACACAAATGTGGCTTTTTGTTAATGACTGTCCTACTACAAGATTTAACACAGAGTAACAGCTCACTACAGTAACAAAAGACACTGTAACAGTCTGTCACAGGCAATTCTAGTTGCATTTTTCTTTAATTAATTTCTTAAATTATCCTCTGACTATGTTCTGACCAATCTAGTGGCGAATTTTTGTTTTTGGCCCAATGCCAAACTCAATTGCCGACCCCTGCCTTACACCTTAACACACCCTTAAAACTACCCATACACCAAATCTGTCCCTAACCTTACCCGAATACCCGAATATCCAACCCCAATAGTCAAGTCAAGTCGCCTTTATTTATATAGCGCTTTTTACAATGCAGATTGTGTCAAAGCAGCTTTACATTGATAACTGGTACATAATTTTGGCTGCACAGCAGCTCTTAAAGAATAGTGTCAATGCAGGCAGATCAGAAGCACTGTTGATTAAATGTCAAGAATACTGTTGAATATCAAATGTCAAGTCAAATGTCAAGTGTCCCCAACTAAGCAAGCCAAAGGCGACAGCGGCAAGGAACCCAAACTCCATCAGGTGACATCAGGTGGCAAACAGGTGGCAAACAAGTGGCAAATAGGTGTTAAAATGGAGAAAAAAAAACCTTGGGAGAAACCAGGCTTAGTCGGGGGGCCAGTTCTCCTCTGGCGAACAGTGCTTTGTTACGAATCAGGTTGCTATCATAAGTCTGATAGGATCGCACCAATCAAAGTGTTTATTTCAGTTCCATCCAGTTGAGGATCGTATTCATCACGCCGGTATGGACGGTTTGTTGAGGAACTGTGCTACTGGCTGTCGTGTCGATGAGGCCTTCACGATGGATGATCTAGTTGACTCGATCTCTGCTGATACTTCAGGGCTGCGTTGTGGTCATGTCCAGTTGAGGATCGTATTCATCACGCCGGTATGGACGGTTTGTTGAGGAACTGTGCTACTGGCTGTCGTGTCGATGAGGCCTTCACGATGGATGATCTAGTTGACTCGATCTCTGCTGATACTTCAGGGCTGCGTTGTGGTCATGTCCAGTTGAGGATCGTATTCATCACGCCGGTATGGACGGTTTGTTGAGGAACTGTGCTACTGGCTGTCGTGTCGATGAGGCCTTCACAATGGATGATCTAGTCGACTCGATCTCTGCTGATACTTCAGGGCTGCGTTGTGGTCGTGTCATGGCTCCGGTCCTTGGTATCAGCTGAATACGGCCCGGATCCGGTTGACTACGGTAAACCTCGGGATAAACAGAAAGACTAATATTAGCGTAGATGCCATTCTTTTTCAGATGTAACGAGTACATCTGGTGTTAAAGAAAGTGTTCCTGGTTCCGGCTGACCTATTTTATGCAGCCTAATAATCCTTTAAGGGATTTGAAAATATAAATTGATAATGTGTTACGTGTATGCCAGGTTAAAGAGATACGTTTTTAGTCTAGATTTAAACTGACAGAGTGTGTCTGCATTCCGAACAATGCTAGGAAGATTGTTCCAGAGTTTAGGTGCCAAATAGGAGAAGGATCTACCGCCTGCGGTTGATTTTGATATTCTAGGTATTATCAACTGGCCTGAATTCTGAGATTGCAATAAACGTGAAGGACTATAATGCATTAAGAGCTCGCTTAGGTACTGGGGAGCTAAACCATTTAGTGCTTTGTAAGTAATTAGCAAGATTTTAAAATCTATACGATGTTTAAAAGGAAGCCAATGCAGTGATGACAGAACTGGGCTAATATGGTCATTCTTCCTAGTTCTAGTAAAAACTCTAGCTGCTGCATTTTGTACGAGCTGTAGTTTATTTATCAAGCGGGAGGAACAACCAGCCAGTAGAGCGTTACAGTAATCTAGCCTTGAGGTCATGAACGCATGAACTAGCTGTTCTGCATTTTTCATTGAGAGCATAAGTCGTAGTTTAGATATATTTTTAAGATGGAATAGCAGCAAAAGTGTTAAATACACTTGCAATACAATATGAAAATACAATATGAAAACAAAAAGTAAATTGTACTTTTTTATGTAAGTACATAGTAGTTGAGGACACTTTAATATAAAGTGTGACCACATGGAGTTTTGTTCAACGAATTGGATGCAATTGTTAAGAGACATTGATTATCTTTGACACACTACGTTCTCTAGCAAATGTCACATGGTTGGTCATAAAACCTGGGGATTTTGATCTGGGTGCCTGTTGATTTATCTGTCCTTTTGGCATGCCTCTCATAACCTTAAACAACCCCTGCAATCACATCATTAAATAAAGGAAAAACATGCTGCCTGTGTTTGTTTTCTAAGTTTAAGCTCAGCACCTCAGTGGATCACAGTGTAATGTGACTTTTACCAAACTGATTCATTTGTATAAATTCAGCTATTGTTTTGCTCATGGCAGTGCTAAATAAAATCAAAGTGCAAATTTTATGATCCCTCTTATTTGTTTATAATTATTAACATTTTGCAGATTATGCAAGGGGAATGTTAACTCTTGACCATACCTGTGACTATTAATTATTAAAATTACCTCTGAAAATATGATATCTTTCTCTTTAAGATCAGTCAACCAAGCAATATCAGAACCCAGTTGTGTGTCTATGAAGAGTGACCGGTCAATGGGATGTCCTCCAAAATTTAGTGATAGAGGCTTTCAGGAGGAGTCAGACAGAGAAACTGGACAGATCATTTGGAAAAGAAACCAGACCATCAGCATCAGAGACAAAAAGTAAGACCATAATTCACATGTCTATAAACAAACAGCATAGAACAAAAGTTTGTTTCTGATATTCACACATATAGTGGCTCTAATAGTTTTTTCCCAAATCTCAGTAAACAAATTGTTGATCAATTGAATGATCAGTTTGCATATAGGTTTACTAACTAATAATCTGCTATTTTAAATTTATAGCAATGCATTTCAAGTCTTCAATGCAGTTAAAACACAACTAAAAATGAAGTTTCAGTGTCTGTATGAGGGAACTGCAAAGCAAGGAAACCCTACACTCCTGAATAAGATCTACACCGAGCTCTACATCACAGAAGGTGAAAGCGAAGACTGTAATGAACATGAGGTGAGACAGATTGAGACACAATCCAGAAGAACTGCTACAGAGGACACACCAATCAAATGCAATGACATTTTTCGGTCTTTACCTGAACAAGACAAACCCATCAGAACTGTGCTGACAAAGGGAGTCGCTGGCATTGGAAAGACAATCTCTGTGCAGAAGTTCATCCTAGACTGGGCTGAAGGGAAAGAAAATCAGGACATCCACATTATATTTCCACTTCCTTTCAGAGAGCTCAATTTGATACATGACAAAAAACTCAGTCTTTTAGATCTTCTTCACACTTTTTTCACAGAAACAAAAGAACTGGATGTTTCCAACAGTGAATATAAAGTGTCATTCATTTTTGATGGTCTGGACGAGTGTCGTCTGTCTCTGGATTTTCAGAGTAATGTGAGGTTGTGTGATGTCACTGAATCAGCCTCAGTGGACGTGCTGCTGACAAATATTATTGCGGGAAATCTGCTTCCTTCTGCTCTCATCTGGATCACTTCCAGACCAGCAGCAGCTGATCTGATCCCCTCTGAGTGTGTCCATCGAGTGACAGAGGTACGAGGCTTCAGTGATCCACAGAAGGAGGAATACTTCAGGAAGAGGATCCGTGATCAGAGTCTGTCCAACAGAATCATCTCACATCTGAAGTCATCAAGGAGTCTCTTTATTATGTGTCACATCCCAGTGTTCTGCTGGATCTCGGCCACTGTTCTAGAGAAGATGTTGAGTGAAGCAGAGAGTGGTGAGATTCCCAAGACTCTCACTCAAATGTACACACACTTCCTGATCATTCAGACCAATATCAAACATGAGAAGGACTATGAGAAGACAGTGAAAGATGAAGACATGATTCTCAAACTGGGGAAACTTGCTTTTCAGCAGCTTGTGAAAGGAAACCTGATCTTCTATGAGGAAGACCTGAGAGAGTGTGGCATTGATGTGACAGAAGCTTCAGTGTACTCAGGATTGTGCACTCAGATCTTCAGAGAGGAATTTGGCTTGTATCAAGGGATAGTGTACTGCTTTGTTCATCTGAGCATTCAAGAACATCTTGCAGCTCTATATGGACACCTGTCCTTCATAAAAGATAACATAAATGTATTTGATCTGATTAACAAAGGAAGTTTTTTGTCCAGATTTTTTAACTTTATGAAATTCAATTCATCAAAACAGATTTCGATATCAAATCTCCATCAGAAAGCTGTGGACAAGACATTACATAGTAAGAATGGACATTTGGACCTTTTCCTTCGTTTCCTTCTAGGCTTCTCACTGGAGTGCAATCAGACTCTTTTACAAGGCCTAGCACAGACAGGAAACTGCTTGCATAACAAAGAGAAAACTGTTCAGTACATCAAACAGAAGATCCAGAAGAATCCCTCTCCTGAAAAATTCCTCAATCTGTTTCACTGTCTGAATGAACTAGGCGACTGTTCACTAATGGAGAAAATTCAACATTATGTGACAGCTGGAACATTAAATAAAGTGAAACTGTCCTCTTCACAGTGGTCAGCTTTAATTTTTGTGTTGTTGACATCTGAGCAAGAGATGAATGTGTTTAAGCTCAAAGATTTTGTTGGATCACAAATGAAAGCTGATGAAGTTCTTCTAAGGCTGCTTCCTGTGGTTAAAGCATACAGATCAGCTCAGTAAGTAACACTAACAAACTCTATAGAATTCAATTTAAATAAATGTTTACAAAGTCTACAACATAAACGTTTTTTGCATGTCCATGAGTTTAATACATAACACTTGATTAACATTTGCAATAATATAGTATGAATGTCCAGTCCCTGTTCGAAGTGGAACTTCGACGCTGACTGGTGTCTGAGCATGTGTACACACCCTAATCCATTGGCAGATGACAGTCCATGACGTCACACACGGAGCACCCATGCATATAAAAGTTACACATCATCAGCTTTTTTGTCTTCAGAAGCCATTTGTTTGTAGTGCATGGCAACAGAGAACAATATTTTCAGGAAGTTTGTTCCTCTGTGTAAATTTGTTTTATGACACCAGAAGACTTAGGAGCGGAGTGCGCACGTTCGGTTCTCGAGAGAGAGCTGAATGTGATCATAGTGAAAATGTTCCCATGAAAAAGCTCTGCTCACACACTGTTCATTGTTGTTGCAGGTTGAGCTAGTGGATGACTTTGGGAGGTGTGGATTTCCCAATATCCTCTCACCAGTTCAGGCAATCTGCTGGATTCAGAAGCCTGCTCTGCATTTTATTCCAAGCTAGCATAGAGCATGTTGTTGGCAGAGTCTAGCTCTGAGGAGCTAGTTGTGGTGGGAGTAGGACAAATAGTGAAATTACTGTGTCTGCCTGCCATGACGAGGTTGAATGTGACTTGGGCAAATTTGACTTGACTTTAGAAGTGGTCGAGTCATTTGCAGCCGATTGGATGAGCGATTCCTGGTGGGCCATGATCGCCCCTCCCCCTTGAGCTTTCCGCTACCTTTAAGGCCTACACACTGATGTTGAGAGCTCCTGGAAGAAACCATACTCTGTGCACATTTTTCCCTTTCAACATTCAAATTATTTGAATTATTATAATGTGGAGAGATTATATGAGCAGGGGTATGTAAAGATGCCCACTGTAGAAAAGAGATCTCTCTCGCTGCAAAGAAAAGGAAGCAATACCTCAGGGAGGCGATCACTCAGAGGCTCTTGGAGAAAGAAAACCAGGATAAAGTGATAATTCTTCCTCCCCCTCCAATGCTTGTTGTGACCACTGCTTGAGGTTGACTTCTTGTAGAATGGTCATGTTACCAATATAATTGATATGAAGCTTTGAGAATGGGGGTTGCGTTGGGCAAAATATTTTGCATCCCATGCTCCTGTTTACCGTCCTCTCCATTTATTCATATTGGTGTTTTAAGTAGGATTACATGCTTATTTTATAAGCCTATTCCAGTGATTTCCAAACCTGTCCTGGAGGACCCGCAGCCCTGCATATTTTGTATGTCTCCCTTGTCTATCACACCTGATTCAACTCATGTGCTCATTAGTAGAGAGAGCAAGACCTGAAATGGTGTCAGAAATAGGGAGACATACAAAATGTGCAGGGCTGGGGGTCCTCCAGGACAGGTTTGGGAACCTATGGCCTATTCTGTTATGAATGATCGATGTATAGTAGGGATTGGTGCCTGGTGAGCCTGGTGAATGAGAGTTTCTGGGCAAACTACAATGTGTCCATATAATTGTATTTCAGGAGGGACATTGCTCCCCTTTGGATGGCAGGTGGCATTACTGAAGGTTGTATCCTGCCCTTCTCAGCACTCTCAGTCATAGGTACTGACTGCTAAAGTCAGAAAATATTTGCATGTTCCCTATATTAGGCTGCTCTCTATGATCCTCTTAGGCCAGAATATGTTCTGCTTGGGGCACTGTCTTTAGGGAACGAAGCCACTGTGCAACTTTCTGCGCAAATCACATAGGATGTTCTCAGGTGTTGACACGCTTGTTGACTCTGACTAGTTTTGCAGAGTTACTGTGTTTTTGTTACTGTGTTTGTGCATATTCACAACCTGTGTGTAGGCATTTCCTCAGGGTGGCATAGTGGATTTTCCCCCAGGTTCACAGACAAGGCTTAAGCTAGTCCTGTACTAAAATGCATGCTTGAGCTGTTGAAAGTAACTTGTACTGACAGATTTTGAAATATGTCAGTGCCAGTGTTTTGTCCTAAGATGCACACCAGTAATGTTTTTTTCTTGTGAAAGTTTATAAAAGCTACTTAAATACCCTAATTGAACTAAGGCTTAATCCATAAGCCCTGTCTGTGAAACTGGGCCATTGTGTTCCACATACCATCAACACCAAGATGCAGCGTCAAAGTCACACTTCGAAAGGGAACATCTCAGTTTGCCAATGCAACCCGGTTCCCTGACAAGGGGAATAAGATGCTGTGTCTCGACTTAAAGGCATGCCTGCACATCTGCTTCAGGCAAAAGAGTTGATGACATGTAACTTAGGCACCCTTTTGTGTGCTCAGGCGCTCCACTTGTAACATCATAGACTGCCGTCTGACAGTGGATTGGCATGTGTGTGCACATGCTCAGACATGAGCTAAGGGTGTTCTTCATAACGTCAACACCAAGACACAGCATCTCATCCACCTTGAGTTGCATACATCCTGAGATGTTTATTGTTGCATCCTGAGTTTGTCTGTATACTAAAATAGAAATGCAACTCTGATTGTCAACTTGATGTGAAACTTCTGAGAGTGGACCACAGGATTCAGGAGTGAATTTTAAAGGTGCCCTAGAACCCTTTTTCACAAGATGTAATATAAGTCTAATGTGTCCCCTGAATGTGTGAAGTTTGAGCTCAAAATACCCCATACATTTTTTATTAAATTTTTTAACTGCCTATTTTGGGGCATAATTAAAAAGCAAAAGTTGGGGGCGTACATTTTAATGATCCCGACAGTCGGTGTTATGTTGAGATTCGCCTGTTCTTCAGAGGTCTTTTGCACAAATCAAATTTACATAAGAAGGAGGAAACAATGGTATTTGAGACTCACTGTATGTAATTTCCATGTACAGAACTCTAATAACCTATGCCGAGGTAAATTCAATTTTAAATTCTTGGGCACCTTTAACAATCTCAGCAATTTTTTTTTTAAAAACATGAACTTGTGATCTCACAGCACTGATTGGTTATCAAAACCCAATTGGATATAATCATTTTTAATTTATAGAAAATTTTGCTAGAAAAATACTGTGTTCTTAACTAAGTGTGTCATTGCTCATGTTTCATTGTTCTCTACAGGTTGAACAGCTGTGATGTCACGGATGAAGGTTGTGTTGCTCTGGCTTCCGTTCTGAGATCAAACCCCTCACACTTGAGAGAACTGAATCTGTCTGGGAATAAACTTGGAGACTCAGGACTGAAGCAGCTCTCTGATGGACTGGAGAATCCTTCCTGTAAACTGGAGAAACTGTGGTAAAATCTCTCTTAAGAGCTGCATATGAACATCTTGGTTACTGATGTAACTCATTCCCTGATGGTGAGAATGGAGAAGTTATGTCGACTGACAAATGGGGTCTCACTTTGAAGCCCCAATCACCTCTGAGTTTTAGAAAAATGGCCAATGAAATTGACGAGTGGAATTTGCATGCTGAGCCACTCCCCCATATATGGGTATATAAGATGGTGGCACACATCAACTCATTTAGGTTTATGCTGAGGAGCCGAGACCGTGTCCTGGAGATTCGGCGGGTGGTTCAGTATCCACCTTAAATCATAATGGTGCTGTGAACGAGACACTGAGCCAGCCTTCCCGCTCATTACCTCTTTGTACCAACATAATCTTGTGAAGGTATTAGGTGTTGCCCAGCCCGTAGCTCTGCAGATGTCTGCCACAGAGGTGCCATGTGCCAATGCCCAGGAAGAGGCAATAATACGAGTGAAGTGAGCTCTCACCCTGAGGGGGCACGGCTCAGCTTGGGATTGGTACACCAAGGCGATGGCATCCACTATCCAGTTGGCCTTTCCCTTGTGCTGACCTCCAAAGCAGACAACAAGCTGTTTACAACTTCTGAAGCTCTGTGTGCAATCCACCTAAACATGCAGGGTGTGAATGGGTACGCAGCAACGCAAGGGTTGGGTCTGCCTCCTCTGGGGCAGCACTTGCAAGTTCACCTCCTGGTCCTGAAAAGGAGTGGTGGGAACATTGGGCACATATCCAGTTGATATATCTCTGCAGTAGAGGTCCTGTTCAGGAGCCCAAAGCTGCATGCACATTGCATACAGCACCCCAACCCATTCTGGAGGCATCTGTTGTCACAACAACATGCCTGGACACTTATTCTAAGGGCACTCCAGCCCGTAGAAAGACAAGGTCTCACCGAGGGCTGAAAGTTCGGCTTCAGATTGGTGTGATGATCACACAGAGTATGCTGTGGTGCCAATCCCATCTTGGGACAGTGTAGCCAGTGCTGTAGTGGTCTCATTTTCAGTTCCCATCTCGGGACAATGTAGCCAGTACTGTAGCGGTCTCCTATGCATCAATCCCAGTGGCATGACTGCTGCTGCGGATACCATGGCCCAGGAGACTCTGAAATTGTTTCAGTGGAACCGCTGCTTTGCCCCTGAACATATACAGGCAGTTCAAGGATCCTGCAAAGGGAATGAATACATTCATTCCAATGTAAGAAACAATAGTTATCAATTTAGGTAATTTATCTATATCAGCACTGGAGTAAACAATGAGTAAACAACAGGTGACATCAGGTGGCAAACAGGTGTTAAAAAAGGAGAAAAAGCTTAGTCGGGGTGCCAGTCCTCCTCTGGCGAACAGTGCTTTGTTATGTGTTCAGGCAGCTATCATAAGTCTGATGGGATCACAACAGTTAAAGTATTTATTCCAGTTCCATCCAGTTGAGGATTCATCAAGGCGGTACAGACGGTTTGTTGAGGAACTGTACCACTGGCTGTCGTGTCGATGAGGCCTTCACAGTGGATGATCTAGTTGACTCAATTTCTGCTGACATTTCAGGGCTGCGTTGTGGTCATGTCAAGGCGCAGGTCCTCAATCTCACCTGGATGCGGCCCGGATCCAGCTGACTATGGTAAACCTCGGGATAAACAGAGAGACTAATATTAGCGTAGTTGCCATTCTTCTTCTGATGTAACGAGTACATCTGGTGGGCAGATATATATAAAGGAAGTGTTCCTGGTTCCAGCTGACCTAATTTATGCAGGCTAACAATCCTTTAACGGATTTGAAAATATAAATTGATAATGTGTTGTGTATGCCAGGTTAAAGAGATGCGTTTTTAGTCTAGATTTAAACTTTAGTCTAGCTTCCCGAACAATGCTAGGAAGATTGTTCCAGAGTTTAGGTCCCAAATAGGAGAAGGATCTACTGCCTGCGGTTGATTTTGATATTCTAGGTATTATCAACTGGCCTGAATTCTGAGATCGCAATAGACGTGAAGAACTCTAATGCTTTAAGAGCTCGCTCAGGTACTGGGGGGGTAAACCATATAGTGCTTTGTAAGTAATTAGCAAGATTTTAAAATCTGTACAATGTTTAACAGAACTGGGCTAATATGGTCATACTTCCTAGTTCTAGTAAGAACTCTAGCTGCTGCATTTTGTATGAGCTGTAGTTTTTTTTATCAAGCGAGTGGAACAACCACCTAGTAAAGCGTTACAGTAATCTAGCCTTTAGGTCATGAACGCATGAACTAACTGTTCTGCATTTTTCATTGAGAGCATGTGTCATAGTTTAGATATATTTTTCAGATGAAAGAATGCGGTTTTACAGATGCTAGAAACATAGCCTTCAAATGAAAGATTGGAATCAAAGGGCACACCCAGGTTCCTAACTGATGACGAAGACTTAACAGAGCAGCCATCAAGTGTTAGACAGTATTTTAGGTTATTACGTGAAGAAGTTTAGGTTCCAAATATTAGAATCTCTGTTTTTTCCAAATTTAGTGGTAGGAAATTACTGGTCATCCAATTTTTTATATCAGCTATGCATTCCGTTAATTTTGTGAATTGGTAAGTTTTGTCAGGGCGCGAAGAAATATAGAGCGTATCATCAGTGTAACTCTGAAAACTAACGCCATGCTTCCTTATGATATCTCCCAATATTGGGGGCAGTCGTGGCCTAATGGATAGAGAGTCGGACTTGTAACCCAAAGGTCATGGGTTCGAATCTCAGGTCCGGCAGGGATTGTCGGTGGGAAGAGTGAATGTCCAGCGCTCTCCCCACCCTCAATACCATGACTGAGGTGAGACCCTTGAGCAAGGCACCGTACCCCCAACTGCTCCCCGGGCGCCGCAGCAATGGCTGCCCACTGCTCCGGGTGTGTGTTCACGGTGTGTGTGTTCACTGCTGTGTGTGTGCACTTGGATGGGTTAAATGCAGAGCACAAATTCCGAGTATGGGTCACCATACTTAGCCACATGTCACTTCACTTCACTTCAAAGGATAGTATGTACAGAGTGAAAAGCAATGGTCCTAGTACTGAGCCTTGCGGTACTCCATATTGAACTTGTGATCGATATGACATCTCTTTGTTTACTACTACAAACTGATAACGGTCAGATAAGTATGATTTGAACCATGACAATGCAATTCCACTAATGCCAACATAATTTTCGAGTCTATTTAAAAGAATGTTTTGATCAATAGTGTCAAATGCAGCACTAAGATCCAGTAACACTAATAAAGAGATACAACCACGATGTGATTATAAGAGCAAATCATTAGTAACTCTAATGAGAGCAGTCTCAGTACTATGGTACGGTCTAAATCCTGACTGTAAATCATCACAGGTACCATTTCTTTCTAAAAAGGAACATAGTTGTGATGATACTGCCTTTTCTAGTATTTTTGACTGAAAAGTGAGATTTGAGATCGGCCTGTAATTGACTAAAACTCTAGAATCAAGTTGTGTTTTTTTTAATAAGAGGTTTAATAATAGCCTGCTTAAGTTTTTTGTACGTATCCTAGTGATAAAGATGAATTAACGATATTAAGAAGAAGATCTATGACCTCTGGAATCATCTCTTTCAATAGCTTAGTCGGTATAGTGTCTAACATACATGTTGTTGATTTTGATGATTTAACAAGTTTAGACAATTCTTCCTCTCCTAAAGCAGCGAATGAATTGTATTTTTCTTCAGGGACACTACAATGCACTGTCTAACGCGACACTGTAGTAGACGGTTGCATGGTTATAATTTTCCCTGTAATATTTTCAATCTTGCAAGTAAAGAAGTTCATAAATTCATTACTGCTGTGCTGTTTGGAAACATCAGAAGTTGAAGCTTTATTTTTTGTCAATTTAGTCACTGTATCAAATAAATACCTAGGGTTGTGTTTATTTTCTTCTAAAATATTTGAAAAATAGGCAGATCTAGCAGTTTTTAAGGCCTTTCTGTACTCAATCATTCTCTCTCTCCACGAAATGCGAAAAACTTCAAGTTTTGTTTTCTTCCAGCTGCGCTCCATTTTTCTGGCTTCTCCCTTTAGGGCCCGAGTGTGCTCGTTGTACCAAGGTGTTGGATGAATTTTCTTTAATCTTTGATGGACTTTTGAAGGGTTTATCGGACTAAGGGATGAGCTGCATCACCTTTCTGCGGTAGTCGCGACAGGGTGGCTAGGATATTGTTTCCGGTCGTGACAGAGCAGATGTAGATGCCACAGGGGGACGTCCTCAGTGACGAGCATATGGCAGAGGTGTCATGCCGGGGCAGGATATGCTTTATTGCCTCAGTCTATTTCTGGTATGCCGAGAACTGTTAGGTGAAGTCCTCAACAGTGTCACAGAAGTGTCCACATTGTGATATAGAGTTTTGAGAAAGTGCACTAGAGTGGACATCGTCTGACCGAGGGCCCATGCTTGTACTTGCAGGATGGCCATCGCACACAAGGTGGAGGCGGCCTGTCCAGCAGCACAGTAGCCAGAGCTGCCATCGTTTTACAGGCCTTGAACGGTAGACATGGACTGTTCCACCAGGTGGCTGCACTTTGCGGGCACAAGTGCACCACAATACGCTCTACCTGGGCAGTACCCCCTGGCAGCCCCATCATCGAGGGTAGTAAGATTGAAGGAGATGGCAAAGCAGCAAAAGGTGCCTTCCATGACTTCTGAACCTCCTCATGCACTTACATGAAGAAAGGCACTGCGCTGGAATGTGGTTATGAACCACATACTACACCTAGGTACCAATCATCCAACCATGAGTGCTCAGGACAAGGTGTAGAGTTCCACTCGAGTCTGATGCCCACAGCAGCCCGGGCAAGCATGGCCGTCAACTCTGACTCAGCATCAGCGACCATGCCAAAAAGGGGGAAGCTCAGCCTCATCTTCCTTTGCAGAGGACACTAGCCCGATGCAGCTATCAGCATCTGATCTTCACCCAAAGCACAGAATAAAATGCTGCATCTTTAAAAAGGCAACACTCTCCATTTGTCAGTCAACATAACGTAGTTACTGACAAATGGGAAACTAATATTGCAGAACCAGATTTTGACTTTGACTTGCAAATAAGCACAACACCCTTATCAAAAATCAGCTAAACAGAAAACACTCAAGAAAGTGTTTATATCACTGTGCCTCCAAATAACTTATTTCACAAATAACAGTGACAAGGAAGAAAATTGGAACAAGATTTAATATAGGTCGATATTTTTCTCATTAAGAGGTACAGTAGTATACTGTTAACACAGCAACCATTAGCAGTGCCTTAGCTAAAAATATTTTGTGTTTATTTTTTATAGTATTCTCTCTTTGATAGTGAACCCTCTGCCGAATGAATGTATGTTATGAACTGAGAGAGTTATTTTTGTTTCTTTGTTCTCTACAGGTTGAGGTATTGTGAAATCACAAATGAAGGTTGTGCTGTTCTGGCTTCAGCTCTGAAATCAAACCCCTCACACCTGAGAGATCTGGATCTGTCATGGAATAAACTAGGGGACTCAGGAGTGGAGCAGCTCTCTGGTGGACTTGAGAATCTTCAATGTAAAATTGAGAAACTGTGGTAAGATCATGTCTGCAAGAATTATATTTGAACTGGTCCTCAGATTCGTCTTCACTCTCTTTCCATCACATCGTAAATTAACTTATTTTCCCCCATTTTTTCTTTATTATTTAAGCAAACAATGGTATCACGAAACTAAGTTTACATAGAAAATGTGACAACTCATTACTGAAGAGTAATCTGATTTATTCTTTATATTGATGTGATTCTTGCTTTCTCATTGTTTTATTTAATTATCATACTGTTTGTGTAAACATGATTGGATAAATATCAGCTGTAGCAGAAGTCACCAGCTAGTGGATGATGGTCCAAATTTGTTCTGAGACCCAAGATAATTTCCACAAAGCCAGAACACTAATAATTTCTCATAAATTGTTATAATTCTAGACATATTTTTTTTTTTACTCCACAAACAGCACTTAATCCATCTTTATAATGAAACACATAATTGGCATTTACACAAAAATCACAATCAGAGGAAATGTATCAGCCCAGTTTATCTGCCGCTTGTTGATTCTACTGTCAGTAGCATGTCAAATGTTCTAGTATTTCTATATATAGAGAGAATTTAGAAAACAACTGAAGCATACTTTTGTCATTGTGGCAATTTTTTATGTTTATATTAGTTTATGATAATAAATTTACTCCTTATATGATGTGTGTCATTGTTCTCTTTGCAGTTTGAGCAGTTGTGATGTTACAGATAAATGTTGTGCTGCTCTAGCATCAGTTCTAAAATCAAATTCCTCACACCTGAGAGAACTGAACCTCTCCTGGAATAAACTAAAAGATTCAGGAGTGAAGCAGCTCTCTGATGGACTGAAGAATCCTTACTGTAAACTGGAGAAATTGTGGTAAGGCTGACACATGACAAAGACCTGAAAAAAGGTGAAGTAAGTATGCAAAAAGAATAGAAACAATGTATTTGATAAATTAAGCCTGAGGAAAAATTATCCGGCTTCTCATTTTTCTTGGGTTATTAGTTGGTTAGTTCACCCAAAAATTTAAATTCTATCATCATTTGAAGAATTCACATGCAAAAACCCTCTTAAGTCTTTCTGACATTTTTCTTTTAAATGAGCATTTTTATCAGGCACCTAAGTTTAGGTTTAGTAATTTCACTTGAATGGCAATGAAAAAGTTATTAGTCAGTTATTGAAATGCCTTATTTTAAAAAATGTCACTTTAGTCAGTTCATTGGTATTTAACAAATTTGATAGTCATTTGCTGCAAAACCAGCTAAGTCCATCTGGGCTTTTTTGTTGTCGCAAAAACCTAAACCACTCGATTCATATGGATTAGTTTTACAATTTCTTATGAAGCGTCAAAGTGGTAGTTGCATATATGTCAGTAGAGGTACAGAAATCACTAAGATTTTATTAAAAATATAATTTGTGTTTTGAAGACGAATGAAAGTCTTTACGGTTTTGAATTTATTGAATTTAGGCTTTTACAGTTTTTTTTAATTGCTTTGGTGCAATTTTCACAAGCAATTGGTACATTTTCAAAACTCTTAGTACTAATACTAAGAGTGGCAGTCGTGGCCTAATGGATAGAGAGTCGGACTTGTAACCCAAAGGTCATGGGTTCGAGTCTCAGGTCCGGCAGGGATTGTCGGTGAGGGGAGTGAATGCCCAGCGCTCTCCCCACCCTCAATACCATGACTGAGGTGAGACCCTTGAGCAAGGCACCGTACCCCCAACTGCTCCCCGGGCGCCGCAGCAATGGCTGCCCACTGCTCCGGGTGTGTGTTCACTGCTGTGTGTGCGCACTTGGATGGGTTAAATGCAGAGCACAAATTCCAAGTATGGGTCACTATACTTGGCCACATGTCACTTCACTCACTAATAGCACAACAAATCATCAAATGTGATGATTTGTTGTGAATGTCTTTTTGTCTTTTTTTTTTTGGTCCCCATGAGGAAAACATCATATACATCATACAAAATATTTTTATAAAATGTAAAAATGCAGATAGTTTTCTGTAATGTGTAGGTTTAGAGTTACGGGATAGAATATACAGTTTATATCAGTGGTTCTCAACTCCAGTCCTCGGGACCCACTGCTCTGCACATTTTGTATGTCTCTCTTACCTGACACACTCAGTTCAGGTCATGGAGTCTCTCCTAACGAGCTGATGATCTGAATCAGGTGCGTTAAATAAGGGATACATACAAAATGTGCAGAGCAGTGGGTCCCGAGGACTGGAGTTGAGAAACACTGGTTTATATAGTATAAAAATCATTGTTTATTGAAAGTCTTCATAAAACATAGAAACCTAAGGTACGTGTGTGTGTGTGTGTGTGTGTGTGTGTGTGTGTGTGTGTGTGTGAGAGATAGAGAGAGATAGAGGGATTTGAAATTTGTGAACAGAGCAGGGTAGAGTACAAGGGAAAAGAAACAGTCAATGACTGTATAACTGTAAACTGTAAACTGTAATCAAAGGCATTACCATGGTAGAGACTGACACATTACTGTAACCCACCCTTATAAAGGTAAACTACAGTATAGATTCAGTCATATGGTACAGTGAGATCATTTACTATATTGGCAGCACACTTTGTTCTAGCACAGAATATCATAGCTGTGTCACATAGGCGCCGATTTATGTTTCTGCCAGTGGGTTCCCAGTGCCCCACATCACCCACATTTTACTCAAATTTATTTAACTCAAATTAACATTAACTGAATGTTTCATTTGCATTATATCCATGCATTGTCGCAAGTCATGCTCTTGAGATTAATCTGATGCAAGGAGAGTTTGAGTTTGAGCATATGTGATCGAGAGCAGAGTCATTTGTGCTTGCGCATCACTTGGATGCACTCTCGATGTTTGCCATTCAAATCTCGCCATAGAAATGGCCTTAAATAAACTATAAAATAGGGTGAAGATCGTGTCTGAAAGCTCCAATCGATTTTTTTATTGGTTAAAATCAATGGAGAATATCTCGTATTTTTCTCATATATTTCCATAGGATCGGCGCCTATGCTGTGTCATACTTCACACCTTTTGATAACACACTGAAAAGATACAATTACAAACATTATGGATTCTATGTCAATTATGTAATTTAGGTAATGTAAGTGTATTTCCTAATGTGGCATTTGTAGCCTGTGATACTCTTAATTATTTCAGCAACAAGGGTGATTTGAAACATGTATCTTGCATTGTTTGCTATTGAATTAACTGATTGTTAAAAGTACTAAATTGAAAGAACATACTGTTGTGTTTCAGTGATTAAACCAACTGTTCTCATTACATATCACACTAATCTTGTGTTTTGAAACAATGATTATGTAGAATGAAAATATGTACAACTAGAATGAAAGCATGTTTTGAAAGAATAACTAGCTGTGTTACAAGTGTGATCAGTTTGTAGGTTTTAAACTAAGAATTTTGAAAATGTACACCTTGTGAAAATATTACCAAAGCAAATAAAAAAACTTTGATTTAGTGATCCTACGAACCCAGGAATGCGCTGCTCACATGGTTGCATGATTGTCCTCTTGTACACTCAGAGATTCGGATGGCAATTAAATTACCACATGACCTTGCCGTTTATCAAAAACAGTAGTTATTTTTTACGTGGGTGGTCGACAAAAACACTGACATTCAGGATTCAGACAGCAATAAAATCACTGACTAGCCCCTGTAAATGTTGAAAATACCTTTACATGTTAAATGTTGAAACAATTACTGTCCGAATAGGGGCTAAAGTGGTAGTTGTGTAGCTGTCAACGGAGATACAGAAATCACTCAGATTTTATAAAAAATATCTTCATTTGTGTTCAGAAAATGAATGATGATGAGTAAATGATGACAGAATTTTATTTATTTATTTTCGGACTAACCCTTTAATATAAAGGTAATTTGGAATATCAGTTTTTCTCTTACCTAACAGAAAATATTAGTTAATAGCTTTTTACATACAAAAGGACACACATTGAAGAGTGTGTCTTTGTTCTTTGCAGGTTAAGTGATTGCAGTGTCACATATCATGGTTGTGATGCTCTGGCTTCAGCTCTGAGATCAAACCCCTTACACCTGAGAGAACTGGATCTGGCTAAAAATAAACTGACAGACTCAGGAATGAAGCTGCTCTCTGATATAAGGAACAATGCAGATTATAAACTTGAGACACTGCGGTGAGTAGTAAAGGTAACACTTTTTTAAATAAGATCTCATTTGTTAACATTAGTTAATAAATTAATTAACATGAACTAACTGTGAACAGTATATATTTTGCAACATTTATTAGTATTTTTTAATGTTAATAAAAATACAGTTGTTAATGGTTTGCTCATGTTCAGTTCACCATGCACAAACTTTGATTTAAAAAATGTATTAGTAAATGTTGAACTAAATTAACTAAGATTAATAAATAATAAATGAAATATTGTTCATTCTTAGTTTAACTAATGTAATTTAGTATTGTCAACAAATTGAAACCTTATTGTATAGTGTTACAATAGTAAAAATAGCTAATACTATATGTGACTTCATGAACAGTTTTTTTTTTTTGAGTCTACCTTGTACATTTGGATTGTATATTATTGGGTTGAAACAGTTTAATGGAGGAGACTATATATGGGATTTACAAATGAAAGCATCAAAGTAAATGTGACTGTTTTTTGTAATAACAGGTTTTAGATGGCAGTCTAATCTCAGAACCAGTTAATGGTGAATCAGAAGACACTTCTGAGAATTCACAGTCAACAGAATACAATGGAGTGAACCCACTGTATGTGTGTGTGTGTGTGTGTGCGTGTGTGTGTGTGTGTGTGTGTTTGTTTGTGTTACATTATAATTTCCTTGTGCTTCTTTCATCATAGATTAATTTCTCAATAAGTTAAACACTATTCTTGTGTTGATCACAAGGTGCAAGTCTGTTATATTTATTCCAAAATATGAAATATAAGAATGCAGTAACAATTTTCAGATTTTGTGTATTTTATTTGTGAACTGGAGTTCAGACATGGAGATTTTACCTTTTTCTCTACCTTTAATTTCCCCAAGCTCAATGTGCAATAAATACAGGTTTACAGATTATTTCAAGTAGTTCATTGGCAATAAAGTTGATTGGACATGACAAAGCAGTGTGTGAGTTATTTACTAGCCTAGTTTGATTTGTGTATCTGGAATGCTGCTGTCAAAGTGTCACTTTAGAAAAAGGTGTGATTTAACACTGTTTAATCCCATATTTCGTACAGTTTTTCTCAGTCGCTTTGGTACATTTCTTAAATCATTCTTTGCAAACCAGTAAGTGCATTTCTCAAAAAAAAATTCAACAATTTCAACATACGAACAGCACCACACAATGGACTACTTTCAAAAGCCTGTAAATCCTCAGTTCATCTCTCAAAAATATTTGGACCTTATTTTAACTATCTAAGCGCATGCCGCAAGTGCGCTTACGGGGTGTCCGAATCCACTTTTGCTAGTTTAAGAATGGGAAGAATGGTCGGCGCACCCGGTGCATGGTCTAAAAGGGTTGTCCCTATTCAGTTAATGAGTAATGGTTGTGTTTTGGGCGTAACATGCAATAAACCAAACAGAGTCTCATCTCCCATTCTCTTTAAAAGCCAGTTGCACTTGCGCCATGACGAATTTGCTATTTACTTGGCGGAATTTGCAAGCAGAAAACCTGAATGCTTCTCTAGCAAGGAAACAGATCTGCTCGAGCCAGAGCACACAATCTATGGGAAAAGCCGGATTCCAGCAAAGCATTTTTATCATTATGCACACAATAATAATATTTTACATTTGGCATGTTTGTGTCCTGCTGTGTGTCTCTGCGTGTGTAATAAGCAGAGTGTACACACTTTGTGTACCCGCATATATAGGCGCATATTACTAACGTGCTCTTTAAAGGTGCCCTAGAATTGAAAATTGAATTTACCTCGGCATAGTTAAATAATTAGAGTTCTGTACATGGAAATTACATACAATGAGTCTCAAACACCATTGTTTCCTCCTTCTTATGTAAATTTGATTTTGCAAAAGACCTCTGAAGAACAGGCGAATCTCAACATAACACCGACTGTGACACAACAGTCGGGATCATTAATATGTACGCCCCCAAATTTTGCATATGTCATTGTTCAAGGCATTAGACAAGCCAGTATTAACGTTTGGAGCTGTGCACAGCCGAATCAACAGACTTTATGCAGGTCAGCAAGCAAGGACAATAGCGAAAAATGGCGGATGGAGCAATAATAACTGACATGATCCATGATATCATGATATATTTAGTGATATTTGTAAATTGTCTTACTAAATGTTTCATTAGCATGTTGCTAATGTACTGATAAATGTGGTTAAAGTTACCATTGTTTGTCACTGTATTCACGGAGACCAAAGCCATGTCGTTATTTTCATTATTAAACACTGTATAATTCATAAACACAACTTCATTCTTTATAAATCTCTCAAACAGTGTGTAATGTTAGCTTTAGCCCCGTTAGCCATGGAGCACTATCAAACTCATTCAGAATCAAATGTAAACATCCAAATAAATACTATACTTACATGATCTGATATGCTGCATAATGAACACTTTGTAAAGATCCATTTTGAGGGTTATATTAGCTGTGTGAACTTTGTTTATGCAATGTTTTATAGAGTTGAGAGTTTGGGGGCGGGGAGCACGAGCATTTAAAGGGGACATGCACAGAATCGGAGCATTTCTAATTATGCCCCAAAATAGGCAGTTAAAAAATTGAATAATAAAAAATCTATGGGGTATTTTGAGCTGAAACTTCACATACACATTCAGGGGACACCTTAGACTTATATTACATCTTGTGAAAAAGGGTTCTAGGGCACCTTTAAATAACAAATTAAATATTGCGCCATTGAATTTAGACCAGGTTTCAGTTGGTCAATGGCTTAGTCATTTTCAGTTGCCTCAAAATTGTATCGTGCCAACAATGAACACACCTAGTTTTCAGACCAGCACGCCCATGGGCGCACAAATGGGTGCAAATGCATTTGCTATTTAAATGTGGTGCAGGACATGAAAATGATGACTGCGTCGTGCTGAAACTAGCAGAAAACACTTGGCGCCGTATTGCGCCAGGTGTATGATAGGGCCCTACAGGTCGATGAACATATCAGTGCCATCAAGATGACAAGTCCTTGTGTCATTGTTCACAAACGAGAGTCAAAATGCTTAGTCATGTTGTCAATATTTTATTTTCTGTGTCAGTATTTTACGGCGTAAATTATGGCTACGATTTTGATACTAATGATTGAAAATGCACAAGACTGCACTTTATTTGTATGGCATATATACATTTTAACAGTACAAATGTACACATTGCTATATGTGGGATATTGATTGCAAGAGACTGGACAGGATTCACAGTTAAACTTTTACTGTCTGTCAAACATTACAGTACAATGTCATTGCGATATAAAAAAAAACAATAAGAAAACGTGTACCCTGGTAAAAAAAAAAAAAACTATACCAAAATCTATTTAAAAATATGTTTATTTCTTAATAAATGTACTTCAAATCCATTAACATATTTATTATCATATTTATTGACATATCACTTCAGACTTACTGATATAAAATTATAATTAAACTTTATTTTGTATTTCTTTATCTGGATCTCACATACAAATGAATAGCACAAAGCAAATAATGCATCACTTATTTCATCAGAGATTAAACTCTGAACAAGGTCTATGAATATATGAAGGTCTAAATATTTACGGAAGCCTCCTATGAGGAGTAACAGTTGGAATAAAATAGCAGACTGACTGAACTGCATCAAGCTCTTGTTTTACCTGACAGACTTACACATATATGATGTTGCTGACATTTACACTCTTTTACATTTTAAGAAAGAGAACATTATGTGAAAAGATTACTTTGTTAGCCACACTTCAACACGAACCCATCCTAAACAGCGCGCCGCTGTGTCCATCGGTCCTATCACTCCGTGTTGTGCATGTCAAATAAAATCAGTCATAATCAATAAATGTCATTTCTTATGTTTTTTTGTATCAGTATTTATTTATTGATCCATATTAATTTAATTTCAATTACAGTTTCTGAATGTTATTCACATATAAAAACATTCATGATTAAGTACTAGGCTATTATATTTAATGGAAACTTATTTTTATTGTTAGCTACGTGTTGTGAACAACAGTTAAGATGGCATTCTAGGGACCAGTTTATGACAGGGCCCCTCTCTAACTGCTGGTGTGTAAGAAGATGTGCCACACTGTGATTAAATTTTTGGTGAAGGAACATAAACAAATGTTCAGCAACATCAGATAAGATGTTAGGACAACTACCAGACACCTCTTCCAGTGCATATTCATTATTTCATTATTAATCGTTGTGGTATTTACTCTTGCATGTCTATTGTTAATACATTTCATTGATTTTATTATAACCGTGTCTTCTTTGTGTTGATGATCAAAGACTCTACTAGTTGACCAGACTCTCACAAATCCTTCAGATAAATCAGTTGACCGACTCCATCCATTTTATACTAATTCTGAATTATTGAACAGCTCTTTTGGAGTGTTCTTAAATTGTTAAGACAGTATTCTTAACTGGTGCCCCGTATTACAAAAGGAGGAGGGGTCATCTGATACACTCATAACCACACCGTAAGTGACACGTGATCAAAAATCACTACGTCACCGGTGAATGGAGTAAAAATCACTACATACGTGAGACAATTTCAGTCAGAAGGATAAACTGAAATTCACGGAATTTCAACAACTTCTGCTCATGTATTTGAAGGATCACTGAGGCTAAACATCATATTATGCGACTATGCATTACTTTACGGAGACCTTAGAAGCTACTAGCTACGTTCTGCCTTAAGAACAAATGATGCAACTGAATAAAGTACAGAGTTACAAACTAGCTAGTAGTTACTAAGCCACTAGTGTGGACTTTACGTTCCAATTTAAGAAAGGACTTATGAACGGCTGGTACAACCCTACCCAGGTCACTAAATGATGACTCATCATCAATACTTAACCATCAACACCTGGTTATACACTCTCTAGACATTTGTGCCATAACAAATGTGTTTTATGATCACTCAGTTACAGCAGCCATAGAACAACAGATGCAATAAAGTCAAGAGCCCAATTAAAGCCAGCACTGACCTCAAAGATGGTAACTTCAAATGAATCTCAATAAATCATCAACATCTAAACCTCTGTTAATTCTCATAATAACTTCTTTAGACATATGACAAATAAAGTCAGTCTAGGTAGTAATGAGTGAAAGTGGTACTGTTTTGTAGAGTTTGTAGAGTTGTTTAATCAGATCTTGAGAGATTAAAGAGGGGTGTTGATGGTGCCCCCTTAATTAGTGCCCATGCAGACTGCATATTCTACGCATATGGAACAGTTGTACCGGAATGTAAAGTAAAAGCATTACATTTCCGCCACAGAAAAAAAAATATAAAAGGTAATTGTGACTTTTTATCTGACAATTGTTTTGGGTTGTTTCTTGCAGTTGCAAGTTTACAAAAAAAGAATAAAAAAAGATGCACAATCCAGCACACTTTCTTCCTTCCCTCCCCTAACTCTTCTTCTCCCTTGTCCTGATCCAACTACTTCTCTTCCTCCTACAACTTCTCTCCCTCACCCAGACATAATTTTTTCTTTCTCTTCTTCTCTGAGTTGTTCGGCATCCACACTGAGCAAAACCAATTCAAAGAGTCTTATTTTTACTGTGTATGTCCATGTAATGGAAAGAATTTTAACACCTAACTATGCCTCCAAATGATATTGGAATCAGCTATTTCTCATATTTCAGTGATCTGTTACCAAAAAATGCTTAACATTTGTTTCAGTATTTTTCATATATTTTTTCAATACTTTTTTGCTGCTGTTGCAGAAGTAGAGGGCGCTTTATACTATATTTAAGCTTTGGAACATTAGGTCTTTATTTCTGACATTTCTTCATTTGTAAATAAGACCAGAAAGTGTCACAAATCAGGCTCCCATGGTTCCCCCCATTCACCACCAGAGGGGTCCCTCCTGGAATATTGACTTTCCTCTTTAAACTCAATTTCCAATAATCCCATACCTGGTACTGATTAACTATTTATACAGCCCTGTTTCTCTCACCCTTTGCAAAGTCTTGTTTTGCCCTGCTGATTTTGCTTGAATTAACCCTGCTGCCTGCTGCGACCCTCTGCCTGCTCTAACCTTCTGCCTGCCTCTTGACTACATTACTGTGATACCGCTGATATATCTGTTGCTGGTGATTGACCCTTGCCTGTTTTGTATTACTGCTGCTTCTCTTAAAAAGCCGCACTGACTCTTCATTGCAGAAAGATCTATCATTTTGGTATTGTGTAAACTTGTGTGTTAGGAAAATTCAAGCATTTTAGAAATGTGTTAATTGACTATATATTGTGTGAAAACAACATGAATTGTGTTAAAGGATTAGTTCACTTTTAAATAAACTTTTGCTGATAATTTACTTACCCCCATATCATCCAAGATGTCCATGTCTTTCTTTCTTCAGTCGAAAAGAAATTAAGGTTTTTGATGAAAACATTCCAGGATTTTTCTCCATATAGTGGACTTCAATGGGCACCAAACGGTTCAAGGTCCAAATGACAGTTTCAGTGCAGCTTCAAAGGGCTTTAAATGATACCAGACGATGAATAAGGGTCTAATCTAGCGAAACGATCGGTCATTTAAATAAAAACGTTTAAGTTTTATATGCACAAATGCTCGTCTTGCTCTTTTCTGCAATGCATTCGTGACGTCACGTAATACAATTAAGTTGAAAAGTTCACGCTTGACGTAGGCAGAAGTACTGAGTCAGTGTTTACAATTTGAACGTGCAAATTCTAAGTCAAACGGCGTTTACAAAAAAAGGTAAAACAACAATGTCGGACGATTTTGAACTTCGAGGAGAAGATGAGTTTTTCGCCCTGCCCTACCTTTTTGAACTAAAATACACAGAGGAAGAAATTAGGCAGATGGAAGAGACTGCTGCAGTGACACACACCTCTCAAACATCGGGCAGACGAAGATCTAATGAGACATGGTATTGCACATGTGGCAAATGCCAACCATTGCCAACAGAGGAAGAATCTAAATGGTGCCACGACTGGACCATTTCCATCTCGCTGCATTACCGGACAAAATGGATTTCCACCGTTACTGAGCAACAGCGTTTTAAGGGGGTCGCACACCGGACGCGAAGCTCAGCGCCACGCCACGTCTTTAAAATTCGAACGCATTGTTTTCTATGAGTGTACGCACACCGGCGGCGACATTCGCTGTGCCCAGCTACGACTCAGGAAGTTGTTCAAAATCCTGCCGCGCATACTGACTTCACCCTGTGCTGCAAGATACATCAGTTTTACATTTTTAGTTTAACAGCTTGAATAAAGTCTAAAAATGTATAATAAACGTAGCCTTTTCTTTCCTTTTGCTTTGTTGTGCCATTTTTCCATGTACACTAACCTCAGTGCGAAATATTAAAGCATTGGCATATGTAACGTTTCCCTGTTGACGTAAAACACTCCCATTGTGCAGCTCTTCTATCAGGAGTCGAGTCAAAATTGAGCTTGCGCATATATAATGTGCGCAGCCGGTGTGCGATACCTGTGACTTGTCAGAGACGCGATGGAGAAGGGTATGACAGTCTGATGGCACTGACAACACAGGATGGAAGAACCATCAGTTGTTTTACCTTTTTTTGTAAACGGCGTTTGACTTAGTATTTGCACGTTCAACTTGTAAACACTGACTCAGTACTTCCGCCTACGTCAAGCGTGACCTTTTCAACGTAATTGCGTATTACGTGATGTCACGAATGCGCATCGCAGAACAGAGCAAGGCGAGCATTTGTGCTTATAAAACTTAAACTTTTTTATTTTTATTTTTTTAAATGACCGATCGTTTCGCTAGATAAGACCCTTATTCATCGTCTGCTATCGTCTGGTATCGATTAAAGCCCTTTGAAGCTGCACTGAAACTGACATTTGGACCTTGAACCGTTTGGTGCCCATTGAAGTCCACTATATGGAGAAAAATCCTGGAATGTTTTCATCAAAAACCTTAATTTCTTTTCGACTGAAGAAAGAAAGACATGGACATCTTGGATGATATGGGGGTGAGCAAAAGTTTATTTAAAAGTGAACTAATCCTTTAATGGTGTGGTCACAACACACCATTGATAAATATGTTGTGCTAATTGTGTTCAGAGTTTTAAAAATGTGACTGCAGATTGAACAACTGGATGTTAACAATTGTAAAAAAACAAAACTGTAATTAGCTGTAATTACATGCATTTTCTTAAAAATATAGAAGTACTGTGTAAATATGTACACAATAAGTGCATTTTAGCAAATTATTTTTTTTAAATGTTAGTACATAGTAGTTAAAGACACATTTGTACATGAAGAGTTCAGATGCAAAAGCCTCTAAGTGCCATCTGAAATTTTCTTCTAAAATTAGCATTTTTATCAAGCTCGTATGTTAATGTTCAGTTAATTCACTTTAATGGCAATGCAAATGACCTATTAATTGACATTAAAGTGACATTACTGAACTTAAACATATGAGCTTGATAAAAATGCTCATTTTAGAAGAAAATTTCAGACGGCACTTAGAGGCTTTTGCATCTGAACTCTTCACATGTAAACTGAAAATGCACAGTTGCTTGTTCACTTTTACATATTCTATTATGTCTTCCCCAAACACCACACATTCTTACATATCTTGCTCTTCCACAACAAGCAACTGTGTATTTATATGTAACACATTTCTACAAAAATAAACTGCTGTTGTTGTTGGGGATTTAGGCATTCCTGCATGTTCAAAAATGGTAGTGATTGTGCTGGAAAAAACTCCATATAGCCTACTGCATGCTTCCAAACTTGATTGGTTGATTGGTAAGATTGTGATTCCTATTTCATACCAATGGCAGGCCATTTGCCAGTTCAATAGACATTACAAATATTCCAAGTCATAGGTATTTATGGAATATACATGCATGTCTGACAGATTTTGATAACTGAATGAGTCGTTTTGCATGTACAGGTACACTTTTTGATCAACAAGCTACAGATGTAAATATAACACATTCATTTTATGAAGTTTTAGGATCAATTTTAATAACTGCCTTAAATAATGATATTGAGCATTTTTATTTAATGACAAATAATAACTCTAAGACTTTTGAAGCACCGAATAACACATATGGCAATAAGCACATTTGACACTGATTTGAATAAGATTGCACCTCCTATAGCATCTAGTATGGTATACTTTTTAGGTCATCCAATATAATTTTACTACAGGGAGTATTTGCTAGAATCCATGATGCCATGTATCTGAACAAGATGTCCAGGACCTCCAGCAGTAAATTAGGCCCACAACTTTAAAGATACAGCAGTGTATTTCATTTTACACATGGGGTACTTTTTTATCCCTGTGTGCACCAAACGCTGCCAAAAAGCTCCTTTTTTTTTTTGTTTCTTTTGACCATAGAACATTTGAAAAGTAACTTACACTACTGGAACTTCGAACGGGATGGGTTCGGTCAGATAAAAAATAAATAAATAAATACATTTTAAAAAGCTTACCTTACAAGATGCTAGATGCAATCTTATTCAAGTCAGTGTCAAATGTGCTTGTTGCCATATGTGTTATTAAGTGCTTCAAAAGTCTTAGAGTTATTATTTGTCATTAAATAAAAATGTTCAATATCATTATTTAAGGCAGTTATTAAAATTGATACTAAAACTTCATAAAATGGTTTATTAGCTTACAACATAGAGAAACTCTTCTTAACTAGCAGTTTTAATAAAATTAAGGTAATTTGTCATTTTTTATGGGGGAATCACATCACATAAGAGCAAAAAACACTAACAATAACGTGAGAACCACTTGAGGAATACAGCAACTTCAATAAAATACCAACAAAAAACATAAAATTATCCATGATTAACTATTCTACCGACAGCCTCAATATTAAAGGATAATATAAAATGGATATTCATGATTCTCTCCTGCATACACAATAGCTATTTCTAATAGAGCATTAAAAAAATCAATCAGGTTAACTTTGGTTACATCTGGAAAAAGAAAACCCATTACATGAAAAGAGTAGAGATGAAACATTTTTTAAAGATGGAGGTTTACTAGCCATTGATTTTGATTCTATAAATGGGACCCTGATTAATTGGCTGAAATCCTTTTTAAACCACAACAATTTTTGGTTTCATATTCCAAGATATTTTTTTAAGAAATTAGGAGGAATACAATTTTATTAAGTTGTGATTTCACTGTTCAACTTCTCCCAAATAATTATCCAACAGGTCTTGTTATATTGGAAGATTTTATACAACCATAACTTCACACTACACAATACACCACTATGGATTAATAGATACAGTGGGTACGGAAAGTATTCAGACCCCCTTAAATTTTTCATTCTTTGTTATATTGCAGCCATTTGCTAAAATCATTTAAGTTCATTTTTTTTCCTTATTAATTTTGCAGATTTATTAAAAAAGAAAAACTGAAATATCACATGGTCCTAAGTATTCAGAACTTTTGCTGTGACACTCATATATTTAACTCAGGTGCTGTCCATTTCTTCTGATCATCCTTGAGATGGTTCTACACCTTCATTTGAGTCCAGCTGTGTTTGATTATACTGATTGGACTTGATTAGGAAAGCCACACACCTGTCTATATAAGACCTTACAGCTCACAGTGCATGTCAGAGAAGAACCCAAAGATCAATGTGGCTGAGCTCCAGAGATGCAGTCGGGAGATGGGAGAAATTTGTAGAAAGTTGTAGAAAGTCGTAGAAAGTCAACCATCACTGCAGCCCTCCACCAGTCGGGGCTTTATGGCAGAGTGGCCCGACGGAAGCCTCTCCTCAGTGCAAGACACATGAAGGACAAGACACCATCTTGGAGTCCTTCCGGTGGTTTTTAGCAAACTCCATGCGGGCTTTCATGTGTCTTGCACTGAGGAGAGGCTTCCGTCGGGCCACTCTGCCATAAAGCCCTGACTAGTGATGGTTGACAGTGATGGTTGACT
>RJVU01001449.1:154422-195490 GCA_003731715.1 Anabarilius grahami | reverse complement strand
AGCAGGTTGGGCAAACATTTAACCCAGCCGCTGGGTTAAAACAACCCAATCGCTGGGTTTGTCCATTTTCAACCCAACTTGGGTTGTTTTTAACCCAGCATTTTTTAGAGTGTAACAAAGAGTGAAAAATTGAAGGGGGTCTGAATACTTTCCATACCCACTGTATATTACAGTTAGTGTCATGATCACCTGCTGGAGTGCCCTTGATAGCCACCACAGGGCACTCCACCCCGGACTATTGTCACTATCACAGACTACAATTCCCATAACCCACTGCCCGGACTTATCAGCCATGATTGCTTTCAACTGTTTTTACTCATCTTGTTAGTTTCTGCCTACTTATACCTGGTTGTTTCTGTCATCTGTCATCGAGTTTTTGTTGTCACCCTGCACTTCTGAGCACTCTCCCTTGTTCCCGCTGGATTTTGTAAGTATTTTGACCCTTTGCCTGGCATACGACATTGATGTTGGATTTCCCAATAAAACTGCAATTGGATCTTTACTAAAGTCTCTGTCATACAATGATTTGTTTCTAACTGTTACGGAATGCTCAAAGACTGGATGGAGAAGGGTATTTGGTCAGCGTCCCATTCAATTGATGGTAATAGTGGAATTATATATTATGAGAATTTCTGTGTTAAGTATAATTTACTTTGCGATAGGGCCAAATTTAATTCTAACTCTAGAATTCTAACGAATTATTTAATTCTTAATCCTTAACTCTGTTTAACTAAAGAAATTCTATTATATTCCCAAGACCCCACTTCTCCCATCACTATTAATTGAAGGTTGTGATTTTAAAGGAAGTATACTTTCAAACAAAATTATTAGAAATAGGTTTAACAACATTTCTTATCCTATAGTAGCTTATAGAAACTCAATATATCATTCACATACTTAGAACCAAATATTTAAAATTTCTTTACTTCCCAAAATTAAAATTTTTAAAATTTAAATGGGATATATCCATCCAGTGAATACCTACCACTTAGATTTGGGTTTGATTCTAATAAATGTATATTTTGAGATGCTATTGAAACCATGGATCATCTATTTTTTCATTGTATGTATGTGGATGCTAGGGTCTGATATTCATGACTGGCTTTACCCAAAGGTGCCCCACCTTGGAAACTTTTTTTTTTTTAATAAAGTTTGGATATCTCGGAAGGCTGCCATCTTTTCCTCTGACCACTTGCATTTATTTGGACATCGGACCCCCACCATATCTTTCAAAAATACAGTATATCTCCAACTGAGCCTGGTTTCTCCCAAGATTTTTTTTCTCCATTCTGTCACCTGGGTTTGGGTTCCTTGCCACTGTCGCCTCTGGCTTGCCTTGTCGGGGACACTTAATTCAACAATACTGATCTGCCTGCAACTGATGCCATTTTATGCGAACTGAGCTGGACGGTGACATCACTGTTTTCTCCAAAGCTGCTGTATAGATAAATGAACTAAATTTATAATTAATGATTGTTACAATGAAAATTAATCAATACTTAACTAACTTAAGCTGGACAATGACACTATTTTTGTCTAGAGCTGCTGTACAGCCAAAATTATATTCCCTGCAATTACTGTAAAGCTGCTTTAAAACAATCTGCATTGTAAAAAGTGCTATATAAATAAAGGTGACTTGACTTGTTTGATAGATACTTTTTGACAATCAGGGCAGCTTTTACAGTACAGAGCACCGGGAAACATTTGCTTCCAGGCTGCGTCATGCATCCCGCAGGATGCTTGGGAAGTTGTCCATCTGAGTCATTCAATTCCCTAAGCTGGCCACCTAGGAAAAAAGGAAAACCGGCTGTTTCACCGATCCGATCTGGTGCTAGAGTATGCCTTGTTCAAATAAATAATTCTCACTCGTCATTAGTGAGTCCCTCTCCTGGTTATTCCTGGTTTGCTTTCTCTAAGCATGCAGTAAGACTGGCATATTTTTGTTGTAATTGAATTATGTTGGTAGGCAGCTGGACTTGTGGGGCTAGACTGCATACACTACAGGCAATCAGGAGGCTTTATGTTCAAGTTTTGTTTTTTATTGGTGTTGGGATTTTTTTTGTTTGTTTTTGGGGAGCCTATCTCTAAATTTGCATCATAAAATGCCAACATTGAAAGGAGTCTATTGGTTCCTCTGGCCGCTTTGCCATTGTTCTTATCATCACATTGCATTGTTGCAAGGGCTGGACTAAATATATCTATCCTATCTATCTGCTTAAGAAAAACAAACATACATGGTGATGAAAGCCAAAATATTAAATGTAATGAATGTATACAGACCAAGTAATCCACTGTTTAATATAGTGGGGGTCAAAATGACAATTTTCACATGAGTTTTGGAGCCAAATTACACGGGGGTAAAAATGACTTTAAAAAGATGGCAGCATCATTTTATTTTTTACAGAGATTGGTAGGTCTGTTAGTAAAATGTTTACTTTAGCAATCTTTGTCAATCTTTGCCAACGGTGACCATTCAAAAATGGGAAAAAGCACTTGTGTTTTTTTTGCCCCAAGTTTGCATGCCTGAAACTGAAGGCCCCATGAGTAAATTGTACACATTTGTTGTACAATTGGCTCACTTTGCATACAACAGATATTTATTTTCTTTTAAAGAGGAATGTCTGAAGAACAAGTAATGTTAAAACTAGAAATGTATCTTGTTTCCCTCTATCAAAACAACTGCATAAAACAGCCTCTTTTTTGTTTCATGGCAAGTAATAAGCCCATGTTTTTATTTGAAATTGAGATTAAACGGCTGTAGATGTTTCTAAGAGGACTGTGATGGGACACCTTCTTAGTGCCATAAATATTCTTTTTCCAGAGTTTGCATGCCTGTCATTCAAAAGCTATTAAAGATATTTTAGATTCTGGTTCTTAAACCTTTCTTTTGAAATCTTCAATTTAAATGCCCTTTATGGTTCAATCCCATAGGCATGGGGATCTCATTGCGGCTCCATGTTCAGTTTGTTGAATTTTACTTGTGTAATTTCAAGATCGATATCACTGATTGTAAAATGGATGGCAACTTTCATACTCATTCAGCTGCATTCAGCAGAGCCAGCAATCCCAACTGCTTGCTCCATCAGTAGAGTGTATTTGAGGTGGTACTGCCTGTTTTTCTGAGCCAAAACAGAGAGAACTATTCTGATCTCTACATTTGGTAAACCTGGGAAAATGTGAAAGAAACTGTGGTGATATTTAAATGGAGAAACTGAGACCTTGTACACAAAGATTTCTTTATTATGTACAGAATGAGTACGTTTCAAAACTTGACATGAACATTTAAACGATATGACAGATACTTCCATTCATGATAAATGATAGTTTTTCAGTGTTTTAACACTTCAATGCATTTAAACAGAGCTCAGTGCTTTAGTCTGTTCATAGTTTTGCACCGCCAGCTCGATGAATCCAGCTCTGTTTGACTCATACTGGGCATAGATCTAAGAATAAGAGGAAAAAGAAAGACAGAAAATGCATTAGAACCCGTTTATGTGAGGATGCATGGGTTTTTACATGAAGACAAACTTCATTTATTTTTATCTTAACATTGTTCTATTTTGATGTTAACATGGCGGCCAACATGAGGTGGTGACCATGTAGAATAAAAGAGTTTTTATGTTTTATAAGAATGATATGTCTGGAGTCAATCTCATGTGAGTATAAACTATGAGTGTAATTTGTGAGAAGAATTTTAACCCTTTCCCCACCATTGATTTTTCCATCATTTATAACAACGCTTCCCTGCCATTGACGGAAATATATAGGAATCTGTGTTTTCAGTGTGTTATACAGAAAGGGGCACCATTACACATCTTCTGAAAGAGTACAGAATTTCCGGACCAAAACACAGGTGAAGAAAACGCAGAAACAATTGATAGAAGCATTGTTTATGCACATGTAAAATAACACGATCATCAATATTAAACAGCATATAAATCAAAACTGCCTAATGTTACTGAATGAAATGTAGACCAGGATGAGCTATAGGACTGTGAAGCTTTTGGGGTGTTGATGGACTTGATCTACTTTATCTGTCTTTTGATCATCTTTCTGAATCTGATCTGGATGTAGTCTTTGACAAAAACACATTTCAGCTTTTTTTTTTTTATTAAACGTACACACGTTCAAGTGTTAATAAAAAAAAAAGAAAGCATGAAGTTAGAATAAAACATGTTTCTTTTTAAACAGAGGGTCTGTTCTTTCTTTTGACATTTTGCATGTTCAGATATTCATACAACAATATATTCTGAGGGCCATGAAACTTTTGTGAAAATGATCAAAAATTCTGGCAGTGACTGGCAACGTTTTTAAAAAACGCTGGAGGGGAAAGAGTTAATGATGATTCTAAAAGTGCCATTTATTTTTTGTGTGTCAAATTTTGCTAATTTTAATTAGCAAAACAAATAATGAAATACTGACTTCCTGATACAGGGGTTAAAGGGTCAATGTGACATAAAACAGGGTTGAGCAGAGTGTGCACTATGCAAGGACCATGACTAAACCGTGGCCCCTCATCAAGTCTACCATGCTTTCCTATTTCCTTTCAAAGAATTTAATATACACACTCTGTCTTACACACACATTAAAATCCGTCAATCTACCATCTCTACCAAATTACTGGTGGCATCTCAAAACTTGACAAGAATGTTTTTGCCTTCCTTTACTCCATTCTCTCTGCATGACGTCCTAGCATGGGTTAAAGGTCTAACCACAGGCTAATGGGAAGTGATGTACCCTGTGCCTGACCCCTTCTTCCCTGTTTCCAGAGCACATATCATTAATGTTCTCATGTAAGAGTGACAGACTGAACAGTCTCGCTGATCTCTTCTCCGGATATGTGAGCTGCTTGAGCTACTTGAGTAAATGTTTACAGCCTAATTAAACACTATAGTATTGTAGTCTGAGGTGATGGATTCTTGTTCTTGTCTTTTGGGCATTTAAATGTAACATTCATTATAATATTTATTTATTATTTTATTATTATACATTTTTAATGTCACTAAAAAAAGTCTCTTATGCTCACCAAGGCTGCATTTATTTCATTCAAATACAGTTAAACAGTAATACTGTAAAATATTATTACAATTTAAAATAAAGGTTTTCTATTTGAATGTGTGTGAAAATGTAATTTATTCCTGTAATCAAAGATGAATTTTCAGCATCCTTACTCTCAGTCTTCAATGTCACATGATCCTTCAGAAATCATTCTAATATGCTGATTTGATGCTCAAGAAACATTATCATCAATGTTGAAAACAGTTTTTGCTGCTTAACATTTTCGTAGGTCTTGAAGGTCTCAAACGTATTTGTACTCCGTCTTGTCTTGGGTTTTATTTCAAGACCGGTCAAGACCACAACGTCGGGGATATCAGTAAATTGCCAGTGCATTGTCTCATTTATTTGTTATCTTTACCGTGACTTGATGTAAAACTTCTAGCTTCAAATTCAATCTTATTTCTAATTTGATTTCTTTTGTTATTGTTAAGCCGGGTCAGAAAATGAAAGGGGAATGGTGTCAAAAATGTCACCAAAATGAATACAAATGCCCAAAAAATTCAAGATATAAATTGCAAAAAAGCAGCTACTTTTATATTATAACATTATATAATTAAGCAATATCACAAGAGCAAGAGAGCTGTTTTCAAGAGCACGACTGCAAACGTGATATTGATTTTATACACCGACTTTCAATAAACAAGTTAATATTAAGTGATTTACATTTTAGACAATTTTGAACAAGGTTATTTCGGCAACATAAATAACTACAAACAAATCCTACTGTTGTCCGTTTCTGAGCAATACACAGCGGTGTTTCATTACTGAATGAATCAGCTACTTTGAGCGAATCGGTTGAATAAATGATTCTGTGACTCATCCATTAAACGTTCTACCGCCACCTACTGGCGGTTTTAGTTTCATATTTAAAAGAATCATTTTATTTTTCCATCATATTTTTATATTCAAACTTATATTTTTAAACCATTTATCTCAACATTATTTATGCAGTTGTAATTGTACTAATTTAGATTCAACTTTCGTGCTACATCTGCAGTGCAAAGATGAATTTTGCTGTTAGTGATTTCATTTGATTAATAACAGCTCTTTATTGTGTCTTATTCTAATTGTATATATTGATTAAATATATAAGACATTTCTCAGGCAGTAAATGTAGATCTTTCAGATGAATGTGAGGAGTGTTAGTCTGGTCTTGACTCGGTCTCGCCCCGAAATTTGGTCTTGTTCTTGTCTTGGTCTTGACTACAACATTCCTGTTCAAAGTCTTTTTGTCCAATAATAAAAGATTGTAATGTTGTGATTCACCTCATAGCTGGTTTGCTTGGTTCACAGCTTAAAATTCTTAAAAAAAAATTTTTTTAATTCTTATGGGAAAAATACTTCTGGAACCAACGCCTCGGAAATTGCGTAAGATGGCGCCGCGCATGGCAGCCGCAGTGCTTAGCTCTTCAGTGTTTGTTCTGTTTTTGTTAGTTTTTCCTGTTTTTTGTTTTTCAAACACCATCAGTTTTACCAGGGATGAACTGCTGAACATTCGGCAGTACACACCACAAAATCTTTTACCGGATTTCGATTATTCAGACGTTTTGTTGAATGTTGTAGTCGGCGGAGCGGCAGCGCTGTTTAGACGCTTCAGGACGCGCAGTCGGGGAAAGCGCTTCGGTGCTCTCGTGAAGCTCAGACAGCGCGGATTAAGAACGCCGCTGCCTAGCATCCATCTGGCGAATCTCCGCTCTCTGCCCAACAAAACGGACGAACTCCTTCTGCTCTCCCGGACAAATAAGGATTTTTTGATCTCGGCTGCTCTGTGCTTCACGGAGACCTGGCTGAACGACGCCATTCCGGACAGCGTGTTAGGTCTGCCGGGCTTTCAGCTGTTTAGATCAGATCGCGACGCAGAATCAACGGGGAAATCACGCGTGGCGGGATGTGCTTTTACATCAACGAAAGGTGGTGTTCAGATGTAACTGTGTTAAAGAAGATGTGCTGTCCAGATCTTGAAACACTCTTCATTAACTGCAAGCCGTTCTATTCGCCGCGGGAGTTTTGCTCGTTCATTCTGGTGAGCGTCTACATTCCTCCGCAAGCGCACGTGAGCTCGGCTTTACAGATACTCGCTGATATGATCACAGAGAGCGAGCAACAACACCCGGACTCTGTTCTAATCATTCTCGGGGACTTTAATAAAGCGATTCTCTCACGTGAACTTCCAAAATACAGACAGCATGTTACTTGTCCCACCAGAGACAGTAATACACTGGATCACTGTTACACAGCAATAAAGGATGCATATCACTCTGTCCCACGGGCAGCTTTGGGGCTCTCTGATCACTGTCTAGTTCTTCTCATACCGACCTACAGGCAGAAACTGAAATCAGCTAAACCTGTAGCAAAGACTGTAAAGAGATGGACCACCGAAACAGAGCGGGCTTTACAAGCCTGTTTCGAATGGACTGATTGGAGTGTTTTTGAAGCTGCTGCCAGCGATCTGGACGAGCTCACAGAGACTGTAACTTCATATATCAGTTTCTGTGAGGATTTGTGCATTCCTACAAAGACTCATTTAACTTACAACAATGACAAACCCTGGTTCACTGCAAAACTCAGCCAGCTCCGTCAGGCCAAAGAAGATGCTTGCAGAAAAGGGGACAGAGTCTTGTACAAACAGGCCAAATACACACTTGAAAAGGAGATTAGAGTGGCAAAGAGGAATTATTCTGATAAACTTCGGAATCAGTTCTCTTCTAATGACACAGCTTCAGTGTGGAAAGGCCTGAAAGACATCACCAACTACAAGACACCATCCCCCCGACTGGCAGACGATCTGAACGAGTTTTATTTCAGGTTTGAAAAATCACCATTCACACCTCCAACAACCCCCCTCTCCCCCACTCCTCCACTTCAGTTGAGTGAAGATGATGTGCGCCAGGTCTTCAGAAAGAACAAGAGAAGAAAGGCACCAGGCCCAGACAGCGTTTCACCAGCCTGTCTGAAAACCTGCGCTGACCAGCTGGCCCCCATCTTCACACAGATCTTCAACAGATCACTGGAGCTGTGCGAAAGTCCCCACATACTTCAAACGCTCCACCATCATCCCCGTCCCAAAGAAACCCAAAATTACTGGACTAAATGACTACAGACCTGTGGCTCTAACGTCTGTGGCCATGAAGTCATTTGAAAGACTGGTTCTGGCTTATCTGAAGGACATCACTGGACCCTTACTGGACCCCCTGCAGTTTGCTTACCGAGCAAACAGGTCTGTGAACGATGCAGTCAATATGGTACTGCATTATGTTCTCCAGCATCTGGACAGACCAGGGACTTATGTGAGGATCCTGTTTGTGGACTTCAGCTCTGCTTTTAACACCATCATCCCATCACTCCTCCAGCCCAAACTAACTCAGCTCTCCGTGCCCACCTCTGTCTGTCAGTGGATCACCAGCTTCCTGACAGACAGGCAGCAGCTAGTGAGGCTGGGAAAATTCTCATCCAGCACCCGCACTATCAGCACCGGCGCCCCTCAGGGCTGTGTCCTCTCCCCACAGCTCTTCTCCCTGTACACCAATGACTGCACCTCTAAAGATCCCTCTGTCAAGCTCCTGAAGTTTCCGGACGACACCACAGTCATCGGCCTCATCCGGGACGGAGACGAGTCTGCTTACAGACTGGAGGTTGAACTGCTGGCTGTCTGGTGCAGTCTTAACAACCTGGAGCTCAACACGCTCAAGACAGTGGAGATGATCGTGGACTTCAGGAGAAGTGCTCTCCCCCCACTCACCATCATGAACAGCACTGTGACTGCAGTGGAGTCATTCAGGTTCCTGGGCACCACCATCTCCCAGGACCTGAAGTGGGACAACCACATCGAGTCCATTGTGAAAAAGGCCCAGCAGAGGTTGTACTTCCTTCGCCAGCTGAGGAAGTTCAACCTGCCACAGGAGCTGCTGAAACAGTTCTACTCTGCCATCATTGAATCCATCCTCTGCACTTCAATTACCGTCTGGTTCAGCTCAGCTAGCAAATCTGACCTTAGAAGACTACAGAGGGTAGTCCGGTCTGCTGAGCGAATCATTGGCACAACCCTCCCCACTCTCCAAGAACTGTACTTATCCAGAGTGAGAAAAAGGGCAAAGAAGATCACTCTGGACCCCTCACATCCAGCACACTCCCTCTTTGAACTGTTGCCATCTGGTCGACGCTACAGAGCCCTGAGCACCAGAACGACCAGACACAGGAACAGTTTCTTCCCTCAGGCAATCCATCTCATGAACACTTGACAAACACGGAAAACACAACACTATTACACATTATTTACTTAAAACACTTATTTATACTTCAAATTTGCACACATAACTGTACATACAATTGTCTATATTATATATTGTTTTTTGCTTCTTTTTTTTTTGCACTTTGTCTATCTTGTAAATTTGTATATTATTATTTTATTATTTGTATTATGTGTCTTGTCTTGTCGCTGTCACTCTGTTGCACTGTGGAGCTTCTGTCACTAAAACAAATTCCTAGTATGTGTAAACAACATACCTGGCAATAAAGCTCTTTCTGATTCTGATTCTGAAAAAGTGGGCGGAAACCTTCATTTTAAACCATTATGTAGTTATGTTTGAACTATATTTGTGGTGACAGTAAAGGATGTGGAATTGATAAGCACAAAAAACTGATGACTTTGTTGTAGTGATAACTTGCACATGTGTTCACCTTCAGAAGGTTCAGGTCAGTGGCCTGTTGTCTTTGAGCATGCTGCGCAGACTCACTCTGAGGATGAACCAAATGAAACAGACGCACCAACCTCACCGCATCCTGCATTCTGCAACCATAACAACACATACGCATCATACAAAGACAACAACAACCAGACAACACAATACATAGTTTTGTTGAAATTAACGGTGCTGTAAGTGATGTCAACCAAGCAAGAACTTCCATCAAGACCCAGACTGAGCCCCGCAGGCTCCTTTTTTACTTTATTTTACTGTAAACAAAAGGTCTGCTGCAGAAATCTGTGTGCTATTGCAGGACAGATATCAGCAAACACAGACATTCAGATTCGGACGGGATTAGATTTCTCAGAGGACCGTTGAGTTTGCCGAAAAAACTGTAACGTTAGGAAATCTGCCCTGGGAGGTTGTGTGAGAAAAACACAAGCATGGCAGATTCGGACAGGATTAAAATCACATAGTGCACCTGTGAAAAAAATTATTTCTCTAACGTCCTTTATGAAAACTAATCCATTCTGAACAGGGCTTTAGTCAAATATTAGCAATTACAATACAGGCTTCGCAAATTTCTGTACTACTGCTAGTTTCACAATTGTATCACAAAAAACATAACTATTAAAATTTACACATTATCGTCAGACTTGTGTGATCCGTTCAGTCTTAACTGTGTAAAATCACATGCAATCTGTCAGTTCAGGTTAGAGCTGCAAGATTCTGGATAAATTGAGAATTCAATGACAAATACATTTTTAACAGTCACTTGTAGCCACCTACTGGTGTAACAATGTAATCGATACAATCGCTGAATCATCAAGTTACGTTCAAAAGGTGATTTGCTCTTTTTTGATCACTACCGTAGACATCATTGTTTATATCCACACTGTAAACTTTGATCCCAGTACTACTGTGATAATATATTTGTAAAACTGAAATAACGATACTGTGTGGCTGAAAAGACTGTTTGTGAAGCAGTTTCATACTTATACATGACTGCTCTCTCTGCTTGATCAGCGGCAGTGCCAACTTAACGCAGATCTGAATGTTCACTGTGATCGTACTTGTCAAATGTTAAATAGACTCATCATTGTCATTAGGAATAAGATGACGTGGGTTTTGAAACGAGGTCGCTATCTTTTAACGATTAATTGTGCAGCTCTAGTTCATCTCATGACAATGTAAATCTGATTAACCCAGAAACTCTCATTATGACACATGTAAGGATTCCAGAAAGGAATGTGATTTCACTATGTATAAGGCACTTTTTACATGGAACAAACTTGTAAAAGTAGCCACACCTCAGGAAGATGGTTTATACATCCTGACGACAATAAACATTGCTATGGAATAATTAATGTCAATAATAGAAGGTTTTCATTTCTGCTTTTAAACTCTCCGGTACACCTGTCCCATAGACTTTTGTTGCAAAAGCATTACTCTGAGCATGTTTTCCTTCTTTTTAACAAACTGTGGGACAAATCAAGACAATTGTCTTTGGTAACCGTCAGCATGCGCTTGTGCACTGAACCCGGACCATTCCTTTTTGATCTCCTCACACACACATACTCACAGATCTCTCTGCAACATGTTCACCAGAAGGCCATCAATTCGCCGACCATTAGCCAGATGCCAGGCCAAACCACCAAAGAACCGCGTGGATCTGAGCAGATCATATTTCCCATGCTTTTCAATGTCCTCATAGGTCAGCATGAGCACCTAATCGCACAAGACCATATTACCATAATTAGTCAGTCCAACCACAGCTATTGCCACAACAGCCTGCAGAAAATAAGTGACGTAACCAGAGCGCTCCTCAATAAACAGAATGACACATTTTCATGCACCGGTACAGCATATCGCCCACCATTGGTTTCGAAATACATTTATCTGTCAGCAACACAAAAAAACTCACATTTTTAAATTCTGCAGAGTCTGGCTCAAATTGGACAACGCACTGGTTTAGCACATTCTCGTGTCTATCCTGTTCAAAGACCACCTGCACAGAAGAAGAAACACTCGTCAGAAATTAACACATTTGCTAATTGCCAAGACGTCTTCAGCTTTTGCTTTTTTCATACCCTGAGGTTTTCTTCTTTAAAGATGGGTGGTGGCGTGACTTTGCGGCCCTCTTTGGGGAAGTAAACTTGTATTATCCTATCTCTTTCATTCCATGATGCTTTTCTCAGGATTCCATTGGGCTCTCTCACAACTATGAATCTTTCCTTTGGGATATTGGTGAGAGAAACAGAAACGCCAACATTAAGAAATATAAATAAAGTACCAGATCTCTCTGATATCACATTAAAAGATCAGAAAATGACCAGAAAATTACAGTAAATAAAGTATAAAGTTGCCTTATTGGGTTATTATCCTAGAACAGCAGGAACATTGAATTATTATATTTAAACCAATGTAAAATTAAAGTATAAACAACACAGATATGCTAAACATGGTTATATAAAATAATGCCTTTTTTCTTACTCGATGCGGGACGTTAAAGTTGATATCGGTGAATACATATTTAGCAGTGTCCATGCCCTCTAGCATCTGATCTTCAGAAAGCACATCCTTTATAGGTTTCCTCTCAGGCAGGACGGGTGTCATCTTCAGCAAATGTTTTGCCTGCTCTTCTGCTTTACACACTGCCTGCACAGCCGCCAAAACACATGACCCTAATTAACATTGCCACTTTCCTAGTTATGGGGATAACTGTACAATCACATCACAAATCATATCTCATGATATTCCAAAACACCATACTGAAACCCTTTCTGTTATATCATGTGCCCTCATGAATCCCATTCTATCATGTAACCATCATGTTATGAATTTCATCCCATCATGAATCCCAACTCTCACGGAAAACCTCACCTCCTCTAATTCTGTGTCTGTCATAAGCTTGTATTTAGGTGGCGTTAGCTGCTCTCTTAAGGGTCGGAACACTTTCTCTAGATCCAGACCCGTGATTTTGGTCAGAATGTCTTGAACCTCTGTATCTGTGAACTGAGCTTTTGGTACATCCACCGAGCCTGTGAGATGAAAAAAAGAAACATCGATCAGCTCAAGTATTGCTGCTTACATCACATGCAAAAGTACTGTGGTTGTACCATGGAGCAGTGATGTTATCGCATGGTAATAACATGGTACTTTAAAATATACTGTAAAATTTATATACTTAACCATATTTAAACAGCATAGTATTTAAATGGCACTTAAAAATATTTAAAAGCATATAGCATTAAATAAATAAATGAATATCAATTAAGCATAACAACATCAAATCGATGACAAGAAGGTCACTTTTTTGTCAAGCTTGAGCTCTGACGCTATTTTACAATTAGTAAACACATGAAACATTAAAACCACAAAACATACGTAATATACAAGGTCAATTCTCCACTACTGTGAAGCATGGGACCGTAAACGTCACATTTACAGTGACTATACTTACTGCTGCGTGATACTGATACACAGAACATTCGTGTTGTAGTCTGCAAACGCGCGTGCACATTTTTATCTAAACATTTGACGCAAAAGTAAGACTTTACTAAACGCCTTGCAACACTGAGCGCAGCCATGCTGCCTGTAAGTGACATCACTGCGGCTGTGTTTTGAACTTCCACCTTTCAAAGAAGCACTAGGAATGCTGGGAGATGTAGTACATCTCTGGCAGGGACCGCTTCTCTGATAATGTTTCTGTAATAATGTTTTCATACAAAAAAAAAACTCACATACATGACATGACAAAATGCAGAATGTATAGACGTACACAGCCAGAAACTGAGAGGGCCGAAACAAGATCATATGTAGGTCTACCGTTCATAATAATAATAATAATAATAATAATAATAGCCCTCCAAATTACATCATAAATAGCGCATCTATTATGCAAAGCTTCCCATAACACAAAAGAGTAAATGTTGGTTCATAAGAAGAATAAAAAATAAGCTCAAATATGTTTATATAAAGTGCAGTTGCATGGGCTAACAAATAAAAAACAACAAAAAAAAAAAATTAAGGTTAAAGCCCTGCATTATTAGTAGCCTACATGTTAAACTTTTTTTGTCGCAAGATGGTGCTAAATAGTTTATAGTTTATTGTTTATTGTATACAGTCTGTGAACCCAAAGACATAATAACCAGTACATAGGTCAAATCATCTGCGTAAAGCGTGCCTGACTATGACAAGATTTTAGTCAGTAGATGGCGCCAGAGGCTTACACTTATCCGTGCACTACATGAGCTGCTTAAAAAAATACATCTTTATACTTTGTAAAACATACATACACAAACAAACATAAATACGTTTTTTTTTAAATAAAATAGTAAAATATTTCCCATTCCAATGTCAAATTACATTTCTTGCTTTTTGAATGTTATAATCTAATGATTAAAAAGATAATTTCATTTGCACACCTCAAAGTCAAAAACAAGATTATTCAGAAAACCATAAAACCAGCTCTGTGTGCTCTATGAAGTAAAAGCAATTATCAACCTCTTCTCATGTTGTATACTTGCTGATGCTTGCTCATATTTTGCTCAATTGCTATGCCCATGCTGAAATTTTTCATACTGTATAAAAATATCTCCACACACTATGCTACATATTGTTGATGTAATGTCCATCCACTGTTAAAAAAATGTAGGTATATAGAGTTTTCGCTGTGTTTGTGTCTAATTGAGAAATGTATTCATGTAATTTGAAAGATGTCCTCATTGAATGTATTTTGTGCCAAAGCAATGATAAATAATCCGCAGTTTAGCCAACGACTGATGTTGTGCTCAGTGTGTGAAGAGATCTGAAAAGGTGACCCAAGTATTGAGAAATGTGTCCTAGCGATTGAAAAAAAAAACTGTACTATAGTGAAACAAACAAAAAGTGTGTGTGGTTGGTGTTAGTGATGGATGGCGGCAATGGGTAACCATCAGAATGAAAGTATTTTACAGGTGTGAACTCAGCTGATGAAGGAGAAATTACTCATAATTACACATGTTAATTATGTACACATTGGTGTTGCTGTAACAGTAAAGATATCTCATAGACTATAGTGTATTTTACAGAGAGATGATTACATTTGCTAAAATCCAACCTTTACATACCCTCACAAAAATCTACTGATATCAGTAGATTAAAAGAATACAATCCAAACCCTAACACTACATCATCCTCTAAAAGAGAATGCATAGCATTTTTAAATAATAATAAAAAATAATAAAATAACTGTCAATGTACCTGAATGTCCTGGAAGGGGGCTTTTGTCTGTGGAAAATTTTGTCCCAAAAATATGAACAAAAAAATTTTCGAAACAAAGAAGAAAAAAGAAAAAAAAAACATGGAAAAATAAAATGTGTGTGTGTGTGTGAACATGTTAATGGTGCAGGACAGTCACCATAGGCAAGACTTAGCCTTTCAACAAGCAACAGCTGCCTCCATAATGAACCACACACACACACACAAACACACACACAGGTTTGTTTTTGTGAATTGTGGGGATATTCCATAGGCGTAATGGTTTTTATACTGTACAAACCATATTTTCTATCGCCCTACACCAACCCTACACCTAAACCTACCCATCACTGGAAACAGTGCACATTTTTACTTTCTCAAAAAAAAGTCATTCTGAATGATTTATAAGCCTTTTGAAAAATGGGGACATGGGGTAATGTCCTCATAAGTCACCCTCTCCTTGTAATACCTATGTCATACTCATGTCATTATACAAATTTGTGACCTGATATGTCACAAAAACGTGCGCGGGCGCACACACACACACACACTAACCCTAAACCTACCCATCACAGAAAACTTTCTGCTATTTTAGATCTTCAAAAAAGATCATTCTGTATAATTTATAGGCTTGTTCCCTCATGGGGACCCAAAAAAGTCCCCATAAGGTCAAAATTTATTACTATACTTGTGCACACACACACACTAAGCACTAAGCACAGTAATATGAAGTGTTTTTGAAATTTAGGATATTATCTGAGAGTATGTGTGTATGTGTGTGTACCTACTTAATTTTGGAGACAAAATTATTCAGAAGTGAGATAAATCTGTCAAAACTTTATTTTGGGGACATCCTCATTTGTAAAACAAACAAACAAAAACAGTATAAAAATAAAGTTTTAGGGTTAGGCTGTATAATTATAGCTGTATATAAAAACAAGAAGTCTATGGAATATGCCCATTCAGATGGCTAAGTAAACATGTGTGTGAATTGTGTGTCCACCAGGAAGGACAGAGCTTGACCCAGGATTGCCTGGCTGCACAGGGAATGTGTGTTATTGTGTTATTACACGTGTATGCACACATTATTGTACATAAAGACTAATTTAGTGTATGCTTGCTTTGGTTTATATACACTAGCAAAAAATAGGTTTCAGGAAAGAGTAAAATGGAAATATGTTTGTGTGTGTGTGTGTGTGTGTGTGTGTGCGTGCGCGTTTTTGTGACATATCAGGACACAAATGTGTATAATGACATGGGTATGACATAGGTATTACAAGAAGAGGTGACTTATGAGGTCATTACCCCATGTCCCCACTTTTCAAAAGGCTTATAAATAATACAGAATGAGTTTTTGTGAGAAAGTAAAAATGTGCAGTTTTCTGTGATGGTTAGGTTTAGGGGTAGGGGTAGTGTAGGGCGACAGAAAATACGGTTTGTACAGTATAAAAACCATTATGCCTATGGACTGTCCCCACAATTCACAAAAACGAACATGTGTGTGTGTGTGTGTGTGAGGCAGATATAAGGCTTCAAGAAAGGCTCCAGCATTGGTATTTCTCATCTAAATGGGAGGGAAGTGAAGGAGAGATTGGAAAAGGGCACAGTGACACTCAAGCGTTGTCTGCTTTCCAGCAGAATTATTCTCTCTTGTTTTTTCTCATCCTTATCACAATCACTAATTTACCTCCTTTTCATTTTAGTTCTACTTTCTCTCTTTTAAAAAAAAGCAAAAAAAAGCAATGTTGCAATCGTTATGAATACTGCATAATTGTTTTTAAGTGATATACACAGCAAAAAAACAAGTTTTGTTTGTTTGTTTGTTTGTTTCACAATAAAAATATTTTAAAATCCTGATACAAATAACAGTAATGCTTAATCAAGGATAAAAATATCATTAGCCCTCTGCCTACTTTTTTACTCTTATGTGAAAACATTTCAAACACTCGTACATTACATTGTTGTCACCTCTAACCTCACAAGCTTGCATGTTTAATTAAGCATCCAAATTATCATCTCATAAGCAAATATCACACACACACACACACACACACACGTATACATACATATATACATATATATATATATAATTGATCTCACATTTATTCCTTTGGCGGATGCCTTTACCCAAAACAACCTTCATTCAAGGTACACATTTTATCAGTTCATGCATTTCATGGGAGTCAAATCCATAACCTTGGCATTGCTAAAATAGTATGAATAGTAAGATTAGTATGCCTTTCTACTCAGTTTAAAGGCTTTTGAAAAAAAAACAATTCTTGTAAAAGTAGTTTTATTTTAAGGTTTTTAACATCTCTATACTTATGCTTACCATAATTATAAAAAGTATATAACTAGTATATAACTTTACTAGTAATAACAGTACATTTTACAAAATTACAAACTTATCCTGAATCGAATCCTAATCCTAACCTTATAATAGGTGCATGGTATTAATTAATATTACTTAATTAATTATTTATTATTATTCATTATGCATATTAATTATGTAATATGGAAAACAATGGCACATGTATACTAGGTTGCCTTTTTTGTATTCTTTTCGAGGACCTGCACATTTCTGGTGCATGTACATTCACAGCACCATAACATGTGGAAGTTTTATACAGGTTCTCCATACTAATACTGTGGATGGTCTGTGGATTGTACATATCTGCAAATTTGGCAATATCTTTGTGACTCTGTTGATTTTTTTCCTGGTAGAGATCAAAAACAATGATCAAAATTATTTCTTAATTTGGATTGTCAAATGTTTTTTAATTCTCTGCCGTTGTTTTCCTATAACACTGATGTTATAAATACGGTGGCAGTGAGGAAAAGGTCCTGTGACTGAAACCGAAGAGCACAAAGACACAGAAATACCATGTTACACATACTGACACTCAGGGACAACAGTAGGAAGACTGTAATCACCAACAATACAGGAAAGTACTAATACAAACACACACAGAGCAAATTTAGCTGATGAATGAGAGGGACTCTAATTATAGGCCTCATTTTAATGCTGCCTCATTTTCACAGACCAATCAGAAACTGCGGAAAAGATGCTCGTTTATCACTGTCAGCTCCAGAAATTCTGGAAATGAGCTTACACGCAAGAACACAAAAAGTAAAACAGCGTTGTTTCTGAACATACTTGGCAAAACACTTTCCTATCATAGAAATTGCTCTCTCTTTCACACACACAGCAGCTGGATCTCAGGAGTGCACAGTGACCCTGAAGATAAGCGCAAACTGTACTTTTACCACATATAACAGATACACACACACACACACACACACACACTGATAATAAGACAGCTGTGTGGAGGAGACCTTCATCTCTTTCTCTCCCTCAGATCTCTCCTTCTCTCTAATCATGCTGTCTGTAGGATTTTTCGAAGAGTTTCTTTTCAGTGGTTAAACATCATGCGCTGCCACATTTTTAATTAAGTGTTGCATTTTTTATACACTAAAAAAGTAGAATGTGACAAAATGATTCAGAAATCCTTAAATTTTCCAAACCCCTTGTCACAGAAGATGGTCCATGTAGAGTTACGGGGAAGCTCCAAGTATTTTGAGAAGGGAAACGCCCTAGATAGATAGAAATTAGTTTTGGAATTATTTTAAAAATAAGTTTTGGAATCATTATCAAGAGTCCGAGATCAAATTTTTTATTGTCTTGGATTTGTCACACACACAGGGGCTTGACTTGACCTGACATGGATTCTGAGAGCATTTGGACTTGGTCTTGACTCAGACTTGAGACTGAGTCCTGTCTCAATACTGCGGATATGTTTTGTGGTTTGTGTTGACTAGCGCATGTGATCTGCTCTATGCTATCGTGTCTCTGGACCAGAGAACACTGTGTGTGTGTTGCAGATGTTCACTTGATACTGATGTGAAACCAGAATTCATTACCCCAAAGGAAAGCATATTTAACACTGAGTCATTCAGACCCTCTTCTGATCTCGTACTGACTCAGACTCGACCCTCTTCTGATCTCTGTCTTGACTCAGACTCTACCTCAGGTCTTGCCTTGACCTTAAACTCGAATGAGCTGGTCTTGACTACAACACTGTAAAAAATAATATATTGACACTATGTGGACACTTTCAGTAGGCTATTTAATGTGTCTCCTATCAATATCTGACAGTGGACAAACATAAATCATATGAATTCTACCATTTTTGACATTTTCTTAAAGTCTTGAAAATTCTCCCCACGTGTCATTTCCACCACATCTCATATAATAGACCTATTGTGTTTAACAGCATTCTGTTGCATGAATTACTTTTTTTTTTTACATTCCAGAATAAAATTACTGACCCCTTTGTCTTATTAATTCCAGACAATGGAGATGGGAATAGTTGAGATGAACTTTCCCATCTCAAAGCATTTTAGTCCTGCTGCTCTGGCAACTATGAACTCCTCCAATTGAAAATAACAATAATTCAAAGCAGCTTTACATTGATAAACAGGAAAATAATGATTCAATGATGCAAACAGAATTAAATTCTGCTGTAAAGTTGCTCTGAAAAGACAATAGTGTCATTGTTCAGTGTGGATTCAGTTCTGTTCAATAACTATGTAAAGATCATCAATATAAAATGAGTTCAATTCATCTATAAAGTCCAGCTCAGTTCAGTTCTCATACAATAGAGTCAGTGAAGTCAGATAATAATTTTGTTGAATATTAAAGGGTTAGTTCACCCAAAAATAAAAAAATTATCCCATAATTTACTCACCCTCAAGCCACCCTAGGTGTATATTCTTTCTTCTTTCAGTCAAACCTCATCAGAGTTAAAAATATCCAATGGGAGTAAATAGTAACTGAGATTTTGAAGCCCAAAAAAGCACATCCATCCATCCTAAAAGTAATCCATACGGCTCCAGGGGGTTAGACCAATTTGGAGCAGACGTCACAGTTACATCACTTGCAGCAAAATCCACAGAACAAGAGAAAAATGTTTTATTTGTGCCCTTGGATGTCAGAAACGGAATGTAAAAAATATTGTCTTCATTTTTATAGAATAGGCGCCCTTTGAAGCTAAACCCAGACGTTTATGTTGCAAGTCACAGACTGGACTAATGAAACCTGCAAAGATTAGTCTACTATTAAAGCATGAATATAATGTAAACAGTAAGTCTACAAAATATTCACATATGCAATTTATAGGGGACATACATACATAGCAGTTACAGCATGAAATAATTTGTAAACCTATAACATTTGACATAGATAACTTTTAAACATAGCCTAGAACATTTTTATTTCACAATTCATTTTTTTTCTTGCATCTTGTTAAGGGTGGGTTTTAGAGCAGCGCTGCAGGGCTACTGGCCCGATAGTGGAAACGCAGCTTGATTTTGACCTTGTGGCTTGAGATCCAAGGCTATTGGCCCCACCCGGCATGTTGTTAGCCCCGGCTCGCACTGGCCCGATTCGAGGCAGCATCACAAGTCAGATTATGGGCCGATCATTCATAATATTTAATCCAGTGCCTTCAGTTTGAAGATCGGGATGCATCATGCCGGCATTTGGAGGGAGGAGTAGTTGAAGCTGGCCATAGGAGTCTATGCAGAGGACATTTGTTTGATTCTTGTGGTCTTTGCTGAGGATCTGGTTCTTGCTGAGGTCTAGTTGTCAGTACATATGTCCGACCTCGGGCACTGTTCCAGTGGTTATTTTTGAATAAGAGGTGGGTCAGTTCCAAGTTGTCTTCTGCAATGTGACAAGATTCCATCAAAAAGTAATTTATCTGTCTACACTGAACAGCAAAATGTTCACAATTCTGACATTCAGACAAAAGAGCATCAGTGAGGTCAGGCATTGGTCTTGGGTGAAGAGGCCTTGCTTGTAGTTGGTGTTTCACTTGATACTGAAGGTGTTCAGTGAGGTTGAGATTATGTTTTTTGCAGGCCATAAAAGTTATTTTACACCAGACTCTTTGGTAAGGACTTCACATAAATTACTGGAATAATCAAACCAATGAATAAAAAAGGGAGTCCACATATTTTGGCCATATAGTGAACTTGAGGAGAGCTAGTTTAGTCCAATAAACTTTCATTGTAGGCAGGTCCCTGTACAATGCAGCAAAAATACACTGTAAAAAATTTATGTAATTTTAACTGTAAAATATTGTAAAAATGCAATGGGAAAAAAAAAAGTTAATAGGCCGTCATGCATGTCACAAATGCAGAGAAACAGCAGTAGCTAATAGCTAATAGCCATTTGGCTACCCTAAGTAGCTCATCAGTGACATTGGACCACAGTTCTTATCACAAGAGTTTGCTGCTTTCTTAGCTTGTGGCATACAACGCACTAAATCATCTCCTTACAGTGACCAGTGGTTATGGAAATGGTCTAAAAGCATCTCAAGTTCAAAAAAGCATTCAATAGTGTCTGAAAAGTTTCCATACAAAAGCTCCAGTCATAGCACAACTAAACCCTCTCCAGCCTCTCTTGTTTAAGAGAGCCTGCTGCTGGTTTTGACTTACAGAGATATCCTACTCTCAAACATGCAGGCCTAAAATGGATGCCCTCTACTGTGATTGCTCATTCCGGTCCATTGTCAAATACTGTATCAGTGTTATCTTGAAAGGACACTTAGATCAGCTGATCATCCAAAGAGTCTGAGCCTTCTGTCTCCTTATTTACTTGTTCAGACCCTCCAGTAGACTTAGCTACACCCATCACTTCCTTAAAAATTCTAAACATAAACATGAAGAGGGTGAAGGAATAGGAAATGGGAAAAACAAGAGCTAATCTGTTGAAATGAATTAATCAAGTTCCAGAGAGCTGTGTAATAGATTGATAGAGAAAGTGAAATAGAGCATCAGGTAAAATCTGATAAATGTATTTGTATATAGTCAAGTCAAGTCAAGTCACCTTCATTTATATAGCGCTTTTTACAACGTAGATTGTGTCAAAGCAGCTTTACATTGATAACTGGTACATAATTTTGGCTGCACAGCAGCTCTTAAAGAATAGTGTCAATGCAGGCAGATCAGAAGCACTGTTGATTAAATGTCAAGAATACTGTTGAATATCAAATGTCAAGTCAAATGTCAAGTGTCCCCAACTAAGCAAGCCAAAGGCGACAGCGGCAAGGAACCCAAACTCCATCAGGTGACATCAGGTGGCAAACAGGTGGCAAACAAGTGGCAAATAGGTGTTAAAATGGAAAAAAAAACCTTGGGAGAAACCAGGCTTAGTCAGGGGGCCAGTTCTCCTCTGGCGAACAGTGCTTTGTTACGAATCAGGTTGCTATCATAAGTCTGATAGGATCGCAACAATCAAAGTGTTTATTTCAGTTCCATCCAGTTGAGGATCGTATTCATCACGCCGGTATGGACGGTTTGTTGAGGAACTGTGCTACTGGCTGTCGTGTCGATGAGGCCTTCACAATGGATGATCTAGTTGACTCGATCTCTGCTGATACTTCAGGGCTGCGTTGTGGTCATGTCCAGTTGAGGATCGTATTCATCACGCCGGTATGGACGGTTTGTTGAGGAACTGTGCTACTGGCTGTCGTGTCGATGAGGCCTTCACAATGGATGATCTAGTTGACTCGATCTCTGCTGATACTTCAGGGCTGCGTTGTGGTCATGTCCAGTTGAGGATCGTATTCATCACGCCGGTATGGACGGTTTGTTGAGGAACTGTGCTACTGGCTGTCGTGTCGATGAGGCCTTCACAATGGATGATCTAGTTGACTCGATCTCTGCTGATACTTCAGGGCTGCGTTGTGGTCATGTCCAGTTGAGGATCGTATTCATCACGCCGGTATGGACGGTTTGTTGAGGAACTGTGCTACTGGCTGTTGGTTTGATGATGTCTTCACAATGGATGATCTAGTCGACTCGATCTCTGCTGATACTTCAGGGCTGCGTTGTCGTCGTCTCATGGTCCCAGCTGGATACGGCCCGGATCCGGTTGACTACGGTGAACCTCGGGATAAACAGAAAGACTAATATTAGCGTAGATGCCATTCTTTTTCTGATGTAACGAGTACATCTGGTGTTATAGAAAGTGTTCCCGGTTCCGGCTGACCTATTTTATGCAGCCTAATAATCCTTTAACGGATTTGAAAATATAAATTGATAATGTGTTATGTGTATGCCAGGTTAAAGAGATACGTTTTTAGTCTAGATTTAAACTGACAGAGTGTGTCTGCATCCCGAACAATGCTAGGAAGATTTATAGATATAGTGGAAGGGGCTGTAGGAGTTCTTAGATATGTTAGCAGCTTTACAGAAAATCATTTATGATACTACACACACTATGTAACTTTTGGCCCTCTAGTGGTTAAAAAGCAAAACATGCATTGTATGCATTTTGCGGAAGAACATTGTTTTTCGGCTCTGTGTGACTGTACATGTGAATATGTTTTGTGGCACCTGTGAACACAAGGAAATCCAACAATGATGTCCTCTGAGCATGAATGTGCAATTTTTTATGCTGTTGTTTTGACCAATATTTGACTGGTATACTGACATTTTTAAATAATGACATTACAAAAGTTATCATGACGTCTGATATTTTCAAACGTTGCAATTTTTTTGTAACTGATATTCTGGCCAATGAGCGAGAGATTATTCTACTGCCCATAAAACATAACTAGGGTTAAGAGATAAAACCAGTTAGGATGGAAAGGATCTTATATATGCTGACTAGAAGACGTTACTGTAGCTTTACCCATTAATAGACATAGTACTTTCTTGAAAATAAATTCCAGCACAGCGCTACAACAACCATAATGAAATGACCCTTCACTATAGATAATACAATGAACTCTACATATGGCAATTTTCTGTTCAATAAAATACCTTACCTGTAGCTTTCACAACATTTCAAATTCCTCAGTTCTTGCCGTCTCCGAAAAGCCAAGCCAATATTGATTCTTGTTTTATCCCGAGCTCTGTCACGTTTTCTTTTTGCCAGCAGACTCTCCTCTGTTTGCTGTTTGTTTAAAACAGGTGATTCTCCTTTAACTGCTCCATGTCAAACGTTCTCTCTTGTTGTGACAACTAACCTCTGCCACTCCCACAGCAGACACGTGTCAAAAAAGTAGCCGGAGCAACTTTTCTCTATTTACAGAGACACGCAAAAGGGTGAGTGATGTACTGTATGTTTGCAATTTCCCATGAAAACCACCCCTTCAGGTCTAAAATATAAACACTTATAACAGTCTTACTATAGCGAATCAGGGTAAGACAAAACACAATTTGGAAGAAGGATTGATGATATACTGACTCATTATTTAAATTTAGTTCATTTTGAACAAAAAAATATCTTTACGTCTATATCAAGTTACAATACATTTATTTTATTTTAGCATTCAGCAGATTAGATCTGGACGATAACAGAGTTTGTGTGCACGTGTGTGTGTGTGTGTGTGTGTGTGTGTGTGTGTGTGTGTGTGTGTGTGTGTGCGCGTTTTTCTGACATATCAGGACACAAATGTGTATAATGACATGGGTATGACATAGGTATTACAAAAAGAGGTGACTTATGAGGACATTATCCATGTCCCCACTTTTCAAAAGGCTTATAAATCATACAGAATGAGTTTTTGTGAGAAAGTAAAAGTGTGCACTTTCCTGTGATGGTTAGGTTTAGGGGTAGGGGTACAGTAGGGTTTGTACAGTATAAAAACCATTACGCCTATGGAATGTCCCCACAATTCACAAAAACGAACGTGTGTGTGTGTGTGTGTGAATGAGAGGGAGAGAGAGAGAGGCACAATAGGAGGATATGGTCTTTGTGTTGTGGTATCAGCATCAGAATGGACTACACCATGACGTCAGATGAGTGACACGAGAAACACACAAAAAGACTAAAATTATGATGCTTTTGCTGGTTGATACTGAGGTGAGAGGTCACGCTTATGTAAATAATCTGTGTGTGTGCTAGCAACACCAAGGTCATGGGTTCAATTCCCAGGGAACACACATACTGGCAAAATGTGGCTATACCTTGAATACACTGCATATTGCTTTGGTTAAAAGATTCTTTCTGGCATATTTGCCTTTATTCAGACAACTGCGCTACTTGTCAGAGCACTTACAAGTTTGCTTTGTTTAAAGCTTACAAAATCCTACTGTCATTTAGTTGTAGAAAATTACGAGTTACCACAGTTTTATTTGAGTTACCATGGTCATTTTTGTAAAAGACGGTTCAATCTATTGGCTGCAGTTAATTCGTATATGTGTCTGCCTATGGTTAAAACAGGGAGGGAAAGAATACACTTTAACCTCAGTGCATATGTGTATGCATGCTAACAACATATTATCCAACATGTTAGTCATTCTGGCTATATCCAGCCATTTAATCATAAAAATCCTACATATTAGGATGGAAAATTGATGATTTTCCATGGTAACTTAGAGAGTGAAATCAGCTATCGTGGCTGTGTGTGTGTGAAGCTCTCTGTGAGTGTTAGATAATATGAACTATAATTAAATACAGCACTTAGTGCTTTGCTAGTGCTCCTTGATCACACTGTCTGATAACAGATCACACAGACCACATGTATTCCAGCAGCAAAAGATGTTCATTCTGATCACATACACACAAGCATATTGGAGAGTGGGGCTAGTTAAAGATAAGAGTCAAACATTACATTTCATAAATGCTTGCTTTCTCTAGAAGTGGCTTTGTATATTGGTTTCAATACCTATTCAACACTGTCTTAAATTAAAATTATTTGCTGCTCCAAAATTCAAATGTCATCATATTAATGAGTTCGCACTTACAAATAATCAGATAGAGTAAAAGAGTATGCATATTTGGCATGCTGTCCTAGAGGACGGCTCCGAGATTGGAATTAGGCCTGAACCTAGAGTACTCCCCCCATTACCCTGGCTGGGATAGGAACAATCGAGAGTGAGGCGTCGGGGTGGTGGAGGGATGCTGAAAACTGTTGAGGAACATAGGAGAGTCGGCTGTATATATATATATATATATACAGTGGGTACGGAAAGTATTCAGACCCCCTTCAATTTTTCACTCTTTGTTATATTGCAGCCATTTGCTAAAATCATTTGTTAATTTTTTTTCCTCATTAATGTACACACAGCACCCCATATTGACAGAAAAACACAGAATTGTTGACATTTTTGCAGATTTATTAAAAAGAAAAACTGAAATATCACATGGTCCTAAGTATTCAGACCCTTTGTTCAGTATTTAGTAGAAGCACCCTTTTGATCTAATACAGCCATGAGTCTTTTTGGGAAAGATGCGTGTGAGCATGAGGTTGTAGCAGCAGTGTTGGGTGATGAAGGTTTTAGTAGTCTAGATGTGAAATGAAAATAAATATGTCATAGCTAGTTAAGACTGCACATTCAATCTCTCATACTGTGTGTGTGTGTGTGTGTGTGTCTGACTGTGTGTGAGCATGCTCATATCTCTCTTCACTCTGTTATTATTTGATTTAAGTTCATTACAACTATAAACATTTTCCTTGGATCCAAGCAGGCTGAAAATTGCTAATTAGAAGTGGGAAAATATTTAAAACTCTGAACAAATAATGTCAAGCTAATCTATATAGACCATTTGAACTTTGCCTCTGTTATTTATTCTGTCATTGGAGCAACTACACTCTTAGAAGAAAAGCTTCTATACAGGATTCTGTCAAGCGCTTCATATAACCTTTTTGGGGTTCCTATCATGGGATCATTTAATGCATTTTGTTTTAATGAATTAATTTTGTTTTAATTAATTTTTGTATGAATTATCAATTGAAATTATGATGACGTATGAATTAAACAGATAAGAAACATTTTTTTTATCACTAGAAAACCCTTTAAACATGAACAATTATGCACTCATTTAAGATGTTTCTCCTTATTTAGAACCTTTTTGGTATGAAGGGTTCATTAAAATTGAGTCAAGAATTCTAGGGTTCTATACAGAACTCCAATTAACCTTTTTTCTAAGAGTGCAGAATCACAATTCTAATTGTTAGAGCAATTGAGTTTTATGATGTACCAATTCTTATGGTGATTTTACATTACACACACATCGCAAATTGCACTTTACCATCAGTACCAAAAACTACTATGGTACTATACCATGTTTTACCATGTAAGTGGTAAGTACCATTTAAGTCCAATGGTACATGATTATGGTAATCATTCAGTGCCATGGTATACCGTATCACATTACCATGATATTAATATCTAGTACTACCTCTATATCACTGTGCTCTCAAAGTTTCAAAATACCCTCTTGGTTCTTTGTTCACATCCTCAGCAACATCACAAACATCCAGTGACCAGAATTGTCAATTTTCAAGAGAGCACATGCTTATTGTGGAAAAACGAAAAGCTGAAGATGGAGTTGTAATTTCCCAAATATCTGTGAAAATTGTAACCTTTCTGTTCCTCTCATGATGTCATGGCGCAAGGACTCTCTGAGGGGGATCAGGCTGAAAGGATAGCCGGGCCGAGCCAAGGTAAACTGGGCTGCATGGAGCCACGACGGAGCGCTGTGAACACAGACACCAGTTACAAACGCACTCTGATATGGATCGTTGGGTCTGAGCGCGACTGCAGCTTGAATCAATTATTGGTGTCATCTTGATCCAATTTGACTGATCTGAGGGGGAACGGAGAGGACAGGGCGGGCGGGGGTGCGGCAGAGGGCAAATTCTGGTCAAATATCCTGAGTGCATTGGCCCCCCGAAAACCCTTTCCCTGCCCTATTCAATGGCGGTCACTCTGACTCACCGGTGGGGCCGGGGGTCAGCGGTAAATAGCGTAACATGCTCTGAAATGTAATAAAATGGGGACTGCAGGACGACTATATCACTCTGAACTTGTATTTGACTGATGCTCTATTTTGTGACAAGATTTGATTCCCGTCACTCTTCCTGATCTCCTGATAGCAAATGGTAACACTTTGTGTCGATGGGCCACATTAGACATTCTACTATAAGTAACTTTGCAACTACATGCCAACTATCAGTCAGAGTATTAGTAGACTGTCTGCTTAATATCTGCTAACACTTTTGATGCTCCCCAACAGTCAAGGTCCAGAAAAGTAGACATTGTTAAAATAGTCAACGTGACTACAGTGGTTCAAATTTAATTTAATAAAGTGACGAGAATACTTTTTGCACAAAAGAAAACAAAAAAAAAATAACTTTATTCAACAATTTCTTCTCTAACCTGTCATTCTCCTACGCCGTTTACGTTGTATAGACAGTGCACTGCTTCCAGGTTCAATGTCCAAACGCTGGCTCCTTATTGGCCGACGCTGTTCACCTGAGCAGGACGACACATGCTGCTGACACAGGAGCCGGCCAATAATGAGCCAGCGTTTGGACGTAAACACAGAGGTGCTGAACTGTGTTCACTGCATCATACTGCATACGAGTCTGACAGGGTAGAGAATACAATTTTGAATAATGTCATTATTTTTGTTTTGTTTTTGCACACAAAAAGTATTCTTGTCGCTTCGTAACATTAAGGTTGAACCACTGTAGTCACGTTGACTATTTTAACGATGTCTTTAATACCTTTCTGGACCTTAGATGACTGTAACTATGTTGCTTTCTATGGGGGATAAAAAAAAAACACTCGGATTTCATCAAAAATAAACATTAAAATAATAACATTAAAAATGATGGCCAGATTTTAAAGGAGTGTCTTGCAACATGTTATCTCCAAATCATTTTCAGCCTCTAAATCATTTTTATAAAAGTCAAAAAAGATAAATTACTGACATTTACAATGCACATTATCCTTTATTATTAATAGTATGCGGTCCATGCAGCTTTACAGGGGGTATGGCTTATCTAAATGAGATGTAAATGAGCCCTATTGTCACTCCCAGCAGGTGAGAACAGGTGAGAACTGCAGAAATTTTAAAGGGGTGTTTCTCCCTCTTGAGCTTTTTTGAGTGCCTACCTTCAAATGGCCACAACTTCTCCAAATATTATCAGATTTCCATGTGTTACACATCGTTGGAAAGCTTGGAGACTACACTTTCAGAATCTGTGAATAACTCAAAATGCCCCAGAACCGACTTGTGTCCCTACTTTCCGTGACTGGTCACATATCCTAATTTGTGTTCTGAAGATGAACGAAGGTCTTACGGGTTTGGAATGACATGAGGGTGCGTAATTAATGACAGAAATTTCATTTTGGGGTGAACTAACACTTTAATTGACATGTAGTTGCAAAGTTACTTATAGTTAGTAGAATGTCTAAAGTGGACCATCAATATAAAGTGTAACCTAGCAAATTTGTTACACCTTACATTTGGCAAATTCATAGTTACCGCTTTGTAGATTATATGTATAGGCTTACATAATGTATTAGCAGACTGGTAACGCTCAAGTAAATGATAATGGAGCAATGCTCAGACCTCTGAATACAAATGACTTCAGCTGAAATACTTTTGGAAATTTGTGTTTTGTTAGATTTGTGTGAGCAGGGGAACTTGGACCTTGGCCTTGAACTTTAAAATCCATACAGAAACACATTTATCAAAATATAAATGTCTGTTTTGAGACAGATAAACCAAAAAAAGAAAAAAGAAACATAGACCCTGGATTTAGGTGGCCCAGCTAACCCTGAAACCTAACAAACTATCTGTAAGCTCTGTTGAGCCCTGAGCAAATCTGCCTCTCATCTACGGTTAGCACTCTCCGCTCTTTACCTGCACAACCTAAAGCTTAAAAAAACTTCCAAGCAAAACATAACATACCGATCACTTTTATTCTGTGTCCATCCATATCACCTTCCCAATTATTTTAAATCTCTATGATGACATTTAGTCTGTTTATACTGATAATATTAATATTATTGCAGCTAATGGCTTTTGGTGTAGCCATTAAGTGACCTGAATGCATCTGTGCTGCCTGATTTCCTTGAGATAGGTAATGCCGTTGTAGTATTTAGTTACCTGTGCGAAGCGTGCAGATTAAGCCAGGTGCTGGTGAATCTGGTTACCATAGCATCAATCAGCACTGCATGTGTACTGCACTAAAATCTGACTAGCTTTTTTGTTGCACAACCCTAATGCGAAGCCTGTGTAAAAAGATTTTAATAAAAAATAATTTAATTAACTAAAAATCTACAGTACATTGATCAGTGTGATGATGCATGAAGGAAATTTGTAAATGACAATAGCAAAATGATGCTACATTCTAAGATACCCCAACACATTGTTGTTATGAGCATTGTGGTTGGAGCAAATCATTTTTGATGACATGAACAGCTTGTCAAATCTTGTAATTATGCTAAATTAAACATGAAGTAAATGCAGTATTAGACAGCAAGTCAGCATACTTGGTTTTGAGACACAGCCTTCACGTTTGTGTGAAAGTCAAGTCAAGTCACCTTTATTTATAGGTGCCAAATAGGAGAAGGATCTACCGCCTGCGGTTGATTTTGATATTCTAGGTATTATCAGCTGGCCTGAATTCTGAGATCGCAATAGACGTGAAGTCAAGTCAAGTCAAGTCAAATTTATTTATATAGCGCTTTTTACAATTGGTAATTGTTTCAAAGCAGCTTTACATATTAGAAGCACAGAAAAAAGATAAGTGGTTAAAAATAAGCTGTACAAGCAAGCGTGGTAATATGTAACATATACAAGATGGTGCTACATTAAGCCAAGGTGCCAAGTGAAGGACTATAATGCATTAAGAGCTCGGTCAGGTACTGGGGAGCTAAACCATTTAGTGCTTTGTAAGTAATTAACAAGATTTTAAAATCTATATGATGTTTAACAGGAAGCCAATGCAGTGTTGACAGAACTGGGCTAATATGGTCATACTTCCTAGTTCTGCTGCATTTTGTACGAGCTGTAGTTTATTTATCAGGTGAGCAGAACAACCACCCAGTAAAGCGTTACAGTAATCTAGCCTTGAGGTCATGAACGCATGAACTAACTGTTCTGCATTTTTCATTGAGAGCATATGTCGTAGTTTACATATATTTTTAAGATGGAAGAATGCAGTTTTACAGATGCTAGTAACATGGCCTTCAAATGAAAGATTGGTATCAAAGAGCACACCCAGGTTCCTAACTGACGACGAAGACTTAACAGAGCAGCCACCTGGGTTCTAGGTTATTATGTGAAGAAGTTTTTGGTCCAAAAATTTGAATCTCTGTTTTTTCTGAATTTAGTAGTAGGAAATTACTGGTCATCCAATTTTTTATATCAGCTATGCATTCCGTTAATTTTGTGAATTGGTAAGTTTCGTCAGGGCGCAAAGAAATATAGAGCTGAGTATCATCAGCGTAACAGTGAAAACTAATGCCATGCTTCCTAATGATATCTCCCAAGGGTAGCATGTACAAAGTGAAAAGCAACGCATCAATTCATCACAGGAAAAAAAGCTCTTTTAAAAATTTCCAAAGCGTCATGGAGCTCATTCAAGTCATTTAGGATCAGGCTAATTAATTTCTTGGTTATCATTTTGTAACGGTCATTTAAACAAAGTAAACACAGCATTAGACAGCAAGTCAGCTCACTGGGTTCTGAGACACGGCCCTCAAGTTTTCTCATATTCACAAGAAGCTTTTTAAAAAGGAATCCTTAAGTTTATCTACAAAAAAAGCAAATGTTGTAGAATGAAGAAAATAAAACAATGTTCTGTAGATACATTTATTTCAATTAATTTTGAGGTTCAGACAAGGCACACATAAACACACACATTGAAAATGGTTGCAGCGACACTGACATGCTTAGGGTTTAGGGTTTAGGCTCAGGGGTTCCCTTTTTTGTTTTTATTAAGTTATTAAGACAAACCTCTGTGAGTCTTTTTAAAGTCTAAAACATATGTAATTAAGTAACCTTCATACTTTGCCCCACTGCAAAAAAAAGGTTTGTGCCTAGTCTGTTCCTGATTATCCCTGATATTAATGTGCACACACACCCAATGCAATTACAGTCACACACTCAGATACAGTTGCTAAGATGCTAGCTCATACACTGAACTGAAAACTCCTCACAGAGAGCAGTTTGCTTTGTATGTACACACACACACACACACACACGAGCATACAGACATGAATAGTGAAAATCTATCCATGTCTGACAGAGGGGCTAAGAGGTTGCCGGCACATTGCGGGTTTATTGAATTAATTACGATAAGGATCAGAGCTTTAAACAGGGGGTGAGACACTGGCTGGAAAGACATTGGAACCCTTCAAGCAATCTCTCTCTCTCTTTCTTTGTCGGATCGCATGATTGGATTGGTAGTGTCAGGGTTGAACTGTGTGTGACAGTAACTAACTCCATAAGGTAAGCTGAGGGTTGAGATCGGTCAGCCGCACAACTTGTGCACTCGCTACATGCGAAAAATTAGTCCTGCATACTGAACAAATAAGGGACTGAGCTGCCCCAGCCATGTGTGTGTGAGAGAGGCAGAGATGGCAGGGGGTGAGCTTTGGAAAGGTTGAAGGGGTCAGCGCAGATACAGTTACCACATCTGAAATAAGGAAGGTCATTCTGCACACACAATGCATAGAGGTCAATGTGTGAATANAAATACCCATATATATATATATATATATATATATATGTGTGTGTGTGTGTGTGTGTGTGTGCGTGTGTGTGTGTTCACTACTGTTATACTGTATATACACAATATTTGAAAATGTCCTCATTAATACAGTTAAAAAGTAAAAAACAAAAATACTTGGACATTTGGGGACATTTGAAGTGGTTCTCAGCATTTTACAGTTTTTTACAGTTACATTTACCAATACTTAAAGTACTTTTTCTAAACTCTTAAAGGGTTAGTTCACCCAAAAATGAAAATTCTGTCATTAATTACTCACCCTTATGTCGTTCCACACCCTTAAGACTTTCATTCATCTTCGGAACACAAATTAAGATATTTTTGATTAAATCCGAGAGGTATATGACTCATCCATAGACAATTTAACCACTACTTTCAAGGTCCAGAAAGGTACTACAGACATTGTTAAAACAGTCGACATGACTACAGTGGTTCAACCTTAATTTTTATGAAGCGACGAGAATACTTTTTGTGCGTAAAAACAAAACAAAACAAAAATAATGACTTTATTCAACAATATCCTCTCTTCTACGCTGTTTACGTTCATCGCTTCCAGGTTCTATGCCAGAATGCTGGCTGTTTCTGCACAAAACCCTATTTTGTTAAATAAATACAAACTCTACATTTCAAAATGCTAAAAACTTTTTTCTACATATACTAACTCTATCAAAACACAGCAAACCTGATTCAAAATCGAGTCATTCTGTCAGTCACTAGCACTAGTTTTCTATCCAACATGAACATACAGTACAGTCAATCATTGTGCAATGACTGTCAAAATACTAACAGTTGATGGCATTATGAAAACTGCATTACTTGTCATGTTTCAGAAAATATGAAATCCATTGTTTTTATAATTCAGTTTCCTTTTACTACAGTAAAAGTAGAATGCTTACATGTAAGCCATTCTACATTTTGGTTGAGTGTTGAATGTGTGCATTCTTGGCAACATAGCAACATACTATCTGAAAGTGAATGAGTTATTACTTTATTGAATGTACAGTAGAAAAAAAGAAGAAAAAAGTAACAGACTTGCTCAGGGCAGCCACTGGTCAAATGGGTCCCCTATGCAGAACTTTGCCCCCTTGGTTGAAATTGCTTTCTGAGGGTGGGTGGGTGTGTGTGTAGTGTTGATGGTGCACTCATAGAGGGTGGGATGGTGTCCCCTTGGTAGTTGGTGCCCTATGCAGATTGCTTATTCTGCATATATGGAACAGTGTTACTGGAATCATTGTAGAAAAAGCTTTACATGAAGCTCTTGCTGAAATGAAAACATGAAATTGCTGCCATTGATCAACAACAAATCCAGCATACACAGCCTTTGGTTACTATGGAAGCTTTTTTCCACCACAGAATAAAATATATATATANTGACACTGAAATATGGAAGAATGTTTCCACCACTGATTAAAAAATAAATAATTGTGACTTTTTATCTAACAGTTCTGACTTTTTTTCTCAGAATTGTGAGATATAAACTAGGAATTTAGCAAAAAAAGTCAGAACTGTGAGATAAAAAGTCACAATTACATTTTTATTTTCTGTTCATGGCAGAAACAGTTTGGACCACTGTAGTCATGTTGCACATAGGCCTATAATTAGTTTTTTGTGCAAAAAAGCTTTATTAACATTATGAGGTAACCTTAAAGAACATTTTATAATAATAATTTTTTAAAAATCCATTATTTCAAGCCTATAGCTTTCATAGGTTCCACATGTGTAAGGGGGAAAACATAAAGATGCACAGTCCAGCACACAATCTTCCTCCTCTCCCCTACCTTTTCTTCTCCCTTGTCCTGATCCAACTACTCCTCTCCTCCTTTATCTATTCCTCACCCAGACATTATTTTTTTTCTTACACTGCACCTCTGTGTTGTTATGCATCCACACTGAACAAAACCAATTCAAAGAGTCCTATTTTACTGTATAAGTCCAAGTAATGAAAAGAACTTCAACACCTGACTATGCCTCCAACTGAGATTGGAGTCTGCTATTTCTCCATTTCTGTCATGCTGTGTTTAAGCATTTGTAAATAAGATCAGAAAGATCTGTGATTTTGGTATTGGGTAAGCTTGTATGAAAATTTAAGAATTTTATAAACGTGTTAATTGAGTGCATATTGTGTGAAAACAACATTAATTGTGTGGTATGGTATGGTCACAACAAACGGATGTTGTGCTAATTGTGTTTAGAGTTTTGAAAATGTGACAATAGATTGGACAAAATTATGTTAGCAATTGTAAAAAACTACATTTTACTACTATGAAAAATTGTCATGTGAGGTCCTCACTAATATAGCGTCTGTGTGTATGGTGCACTGTGCACTTTGAAAGTAAAACTAATATAAATGAATCAAGTCACAAATTATTTATTTTATAATATAAATTTTCCTCAAATATTATTATTAGACAGAATCAACCTAGCTTCATTAGGCTTAACCAACAAAAGTACATTTTAAGGGTCAGATGGGTTGCTCCTTAAAGTAACAACTCCACAATTTCACTTTTTAAAGTGTGTTGCATCTGTGTTATATAGGTATTATGACTTTTAATGATGTTTGAATGCTCAAATAATCATTTCTCGCCTAAGCTCTCTAAAAACACCCTAAAGTATTTCAGAATCTCATCTGATCTCTAATCTCTCCCTGTGTGTGTGGTAAGGCTAAGTGTGAACAGATGTACCACAATATTTTCTCAGTAAGGGAGAATCACAGTGCGACAATAGCCTACAGCTGAAAAAGCGTACTGTCCTGCAAACACACAGACACACAAACATACACGAACATTCTCTAACCCACACCCACATGAGCTCAAAAATACTGAACATTCCCAAATGCACACACACATTAATAGATACATATAAGCACACTCTGTCATAACAGTGTGTCTAGGCATCATAGGTACACAGTGTGAAATTACACAGACTGTGTTAACTAAGCATTTATTTAATGGTTCTATTGGATGATGTGGGATCTATGACGTCACACGGGCAAACACATTTGCATATGACTGCCTCTAGAGCAAGACATTGCACCATAGGCTCTGCATCTACATGCCTTAAAACATTAACAGTCCAACACAGGAGGGTGGTAAGGGGCTTAGGTGGGGGGACACAGGGCTAGAACAAGGGAAGACAATAGGGACCAGCGAGGAACAGAAGGTGGGAGAAGCCAGGGCAGAGCAGAGGTGGGAGGATCCAGGGCGGAACCCTCAGCAGGAGGGCCAGGACGCAAGCCCAGGGCAGAGTTGAGGGAGAGAGGAGCCATAGGGAAGGTTTGGCAGCTAGACCCAGGGAGACAACTGACCGAGATGGAGCTGTCAGGGGAGACTCAGGTGGAGCCGTGGGACTGGGCGATGACGAAAGGTGGAGGGTGGAGCCACAGCGATAAGCAACCAAGGTGGAGCCAGGGCGCTGGAGGACTAAGGTGGAGCCAGAGGGAAGGCAGAGCCCGATGGAGCCGATGGGATGGAGGGNGGAAGTCAGTGTCACAGGCAGAGCGATGACTGACCAAGGTGCAGCCAGAGGGACGAGGAAGCCCGGTGGAGCCAAGGGAGGGAGGAGTCACAGTAGGACAGTCTGCTCAACAGACCTAGGAGAAGTGGCAGGCACGGAGGTCCTATAAGGAGCTACTGGTTAGACACTCCAGGGCTGGACTGGTAGACATGAAGCCCAAGGCAAATCAAGGCTGGGAGGTGGAGCCAGTGTGGGAGGAACTGAAGGGCTGAAAGGACAGTGCAGGCAGAGCTGGAGGACTTGGCAGAACAGGTGTGGGTGAACAAACAGGCTTGACAGGACGAAACAGCACATACATTTCATTCAGGATCGCCCCTTTTGGCTGACATGGAACAGACAGAGAACTCTTGAATGCCCCTCTTGGATGATGTGCAACAGGCAGGGAACTAGTTTTATACAAAACAGGCAGAGGAAGTGGGAGTGGGAAGAAAGGTGGGTTCAGTGCAGATAACAGGGACCGGCTCGGTGCAAGGAACAGAAATGGGCACTATACACTCACTCTCCCGGTCTATGAGCTGTTCATCAGCCGTTGTTGAGGGGGTTGAGCTCCATGACATCCCCTCATACTCCACCAGTAATCCCAGGGGCACCGATGTTGCCTGCTAACTCACCTGGTCAGACGATCCTGGGCTCAATCTTGGTTGCTGTCACTCTGATCGTGGCAGGCTCCAGCTCTGCATCTGCAGTGGGCTCTGGCTTTGACGTTGCTGGTCTGGTTGCTGTGGCTGGCCTGCTTGTTTTCTCCTCGCTCTTGCCGATGGAGTAGGGGGAACCATTAGCAGCACCCAATCTACATATTCCAGTTTTATAGTCTGCCGCTTTAAATGCTCAAGCCCTTTAAAGCTGGATGGATTCTGATTGATTCTGACTGTCAACGTTTTTATCGTTAATCAGCTGGGAAAAAATTTTCTGAAAGTGAATGGGCTTCCAGAGTTCAACCAGAGATGTTTTTATTATTGGGGGATATGAGGGTCCGTGGCTCTACCACTGGAGCAAGCGTAATGGCCAACTTGGATCATGTGTGCCTTGATAACCAATCACATTACATTCTTGACGTCATTGAATTTCATTGCAACAGTCAATCACTGTTTGTGGATACCAATAATGTAGGCTATCACAATGGCATACTGGATAAGTAGTGGATGCGTGATTTTTCCCCAAACCAAGTTAAGGTTAAAACAAGGTTGGCAACTCTGGACCTTGAGATCCACTTTCCTGCAGTTTTTAGCTCCACCCCTGATCAAACACACCTTTCTGGAGCTTTCAAGTAATCCTGAAGACTTTGATGACCTTGTTTAGGTGTGTTTGATAGGGTTAGAGCTAAACTAAAGTTGCCCAGCCCCGGGTTAGGGTGTAGGGTAGGTTTAGGGTTTAGTATTTATTGTAGTGTTGTGTAGGCAATGAGCACTGTGATTGACATCAGTAATAAACTTTGGGGGGGTCACCTAGCAACTGTGACAGCTACTGTTGATGAGTGGCAGTAATGTTTGTATTGGATATTTTTTAAAGTGACTTTCAACTGTCTGAAAACAAAACAGGATTCACAACCTGTCTAAATATGTCACTATGGTCCGTTTAACAATAAAATTACATAATAAAAAGTATAAACTATCTGTTAAATTGCATCTTAGTTAGATGTCAACATTTGGACATTTTTTAAACATTTGTATCATTAGTTATTTGATTAAGTTGAAACCCAATATGTCCTACTTACATGTTGAAATGTGAAGCTGAAATCCAATATGTCCTACTTAAGTGCAATCCGGCATTTTCTCTCAAAAAAATCCAGTTGTCACTGGCGCAAATCTTGGGCTTGGGTAGGCTGCGAAGGATCCACTCGTTCTATCCTTCATTAAGCCAGGAAACACATTTTGAGGCAACCTGGTCTCACGACTCCTCGTCATAAGTCCAACTCCGGATCGGCTGAGCTACCGAAAAAGCTTGGTTACGGCCAAAAAAAGCGAAACGCGTAGAGCCGGTCAAGCGACGCAAAAAACAAAGTACGTTTGTTTACAAATCGGGCACTCCAGTAAGAAGCGTTTTGAAGTCGTAACATCATATTGCACGAGGAGACGTCAAAACGAGTCTTTATGAATCCATAATCCGACCCTTCGTCATCGAAACCGTGTGTGAAAACGAGCCAAAGCGCTTCGTTTCTGTCGGAAACTGCAGCGAGACGTATGCGTCAGTACGTAATTTTGTGTCTCGCAAAAACGTGCCCACGGGTACGTCTCTCCCATGAGACCAGGTTGTTTTGAGGCCACATTTGAAGGAGCCTTAGAATATTTACATTGAACTCAGGATATAGAAAACAAGAAGGGAACAACCAGTGTAAAACGCAACAAGAACTGACAATGAACTGAAAGAAACAAAGAGCTTAAATACACAGACCAAACTAATCAATGAAATGAACAACAGGAGCAAACGATAATCAAACAATGAAAAACCATGGAAACAAATGAAATCCAAGGAATCTGAATTTAAACGTGCAAAACCCACACAAAACAGAAATAAACCATGAATACCTGTGACAGCCAATGATTCCCTCAAGATTTTCCTATGGGTTTTTATAATGGGGATTTGCTTATTACTTTTATACGTAAAAAAGGACTGTGGTAAACATAACTTGATGATACTTGGACGTTTTGCTCTACAACATAAACTACACACTTTTTTATATGCTAATTTTGAAGCTGTTCATTTTATTTTTAAACGTATGTTTCTAATAAGTAACTACTGTAAGTTTGGGGTGTGAGTGTGTGCAGTTTACGTTGTGGAACAAAAAATTGAAGAATTGTTAAGTTTGTTTACCACAGACCTTATTTTACTCATAAATTGAAAAAACCATTATAAAGACCCATAGGAAAATCTTGAGGGAAAAACTGGTGAATTTGTCTTCCAGGTTTTTACGTCACGGCTGCAGGACTCTGTTTACCACACATAGGCCTATAATTTGTTTTTTTGTGCAAAAAAGCTTTATTTAATATTATGAGTTAACCTTAAAGAACATTTTATAATAATAATAATAAATAAAAAAAATCCATCTTATAACTTTTTTAAACATTACTGTTAAAGGTTTCCCTCCATTTTTTCAAGATGAATAAGTGTGTGCTGCTGGTGTTTTTGGTTCATTATCAGATCAAAATAAACCATGCTATAATGGTTGTAGCTATAATCCTATAATTAAACACTGCAATCATTAAAAGATTACCTTTTACACTAATTAGATATCATCTCACATCGGAACTTGTATCAGATGGTCGTTATAAAAGAGGGATTTCACTCAGCGGCTACGGTTGTTGCTGTGGAAGCTATTTGTACTATGACACCTCAACACAGCCTCTTAGAACGAGACAGCACAGCGGGATCATATTCACAAACAATAACTGCACACACACATAGCAAATGGCAATTCTCACTCTTCACCAAGACCAGCAGACATTCTGCCCCATCAGGGCTCACACCTGCCACTACAGGCATATTAAGACATTGTTCTCCCTCATACATAAGCACCTTTTTTTCTAACACAGTGCTCAAACTTTGCAGTTGCATTAGTATTAAAGTAATTGCTCCTTGTGTTACTGATGATTCAGAAATAAACCTGTGCTTCCCGTCTCCCCTCAGCTTCACTGTGCATTTTCTATAGTAATATGATTCTCTCACAAATACCAGCATGAAAGTTTCTGTCCTCTACCTGAACCAGCACCTTTTATCCTCAAATTGCTCTCTCTTTCTATTTTCTGATTTTTTTCTCCTCTATATTCCTGTGACAGTCAACTAACAAATACTCAGCTTATAACTACTTACGACTTTAAAGTCAACTTACAGCTACATACAGAGTCTAATTAGTGATGTGCCCCAGGGGTCTGTGTTGGGTTATTAATGGTTTGTTGATTAATCCTGCTAAATGATAACAGTGTAAGTTTCAAACACATTCTCTCTGTCTTGCTGTACTTCTGGATTAGAGTAAGTAACTCTGAAAGCTTTTCTCAGATCTCTACCAGCTGTGATATCCCACTGCCACACTGTCCTATATACACACATGGCCCAAGGAGAGCATGCAGTCACACACACATCTGAATAAGCACTGCAGATAAAGAGCATAGGGGGTGTCATCTGTGTCTCTGCTCTATGTTGTTATTATTAGTTATGCTTGTAGGGCAAGCAAATCTTTAACACTAACTATTAAACTTTGGTGCTATGGTGATAAATGATACTTCAAACTAGTATGCTTGTTGAATAGGGTAATATATTTAAAATATGCAGGATGATGGTGCATCAGCCAATTGTGTTATTATAGGAAATAGAAACATTAGCTAATTTAGTTGTTATAGCACAAAGATGGACCATAAGATGGAATATTTGCATTTAATTGCCCATATTGTAATTAAAGATATGTCATAATAGCACTGGATGTTGGATCCACTGGATGTGTGAATTCAACTGAATGATTTCACTCAATTAGCCTATAGGTTTTAATGAAAAGCAAAAATGTCTGAAATGTACATCTAATTCATAGAAATGTTGAATAATAACCCCATTAATTACAATTAGTATTACTTAAGTACTACTGTACTTAGCAATCAGACTGATAATTTTCATCTGGCAGACAGTTAATCAAATAAAAATCCCATAGACTAACATTCAGGGAGGGGCTTGAGCCATATCTAGGGACCAGAATATCAAGGACTTCTTTAGCATGGCCCAGTATACAACCATTCAGACCACCTAAGCAATTCTTGCAACCTCAACATGCTAAACACTCAATATAGAAATAGTCTAATATCTAGTCTAATATCTAGAAATGGTTAAATGATGACTCACAAAGTCATCATACACTCTAAAAAAAAATGCTGGGTTGTTTCATCCCAAATTTGTGTCAAATATGGACAAACCCAACTTTTGGGTTAAAAAAATAATTAAAAAATGTAACCCAATGGTTGGGTTTGTCCATATTTGACCCAAATTTGGGTTGAAACAACCCAACATTTTTAAGAGTGTATATGTGTGATTGACAGCTGTAGG
>RJVU01001449.1:135441-154336 GCA_003731715.1 Anabarilius grahami | reverse complement strand
TTGTGTATTCCAGCTGGGTCATTTTCTCTAGTTTCTGATGTTTGATGTTTCTGCTGAGCCCCAAGCTTCCCTCATGAGATTTGTGTGTGTGTGTGTGTGTGTGTGTCAAGTCCAGGTGTTTGCTATTTGGGGGATGTCTGTCATTGTTGGTGTGAATGGGGTGTGGACAGTGAGTCTGAGTGTGTGTCTGTGTGTTCAGAGCATGTATACATGGCTGAATTGGGTAGAAAAAGTCCTCCCTTACCAATGTCAAACAGACACCTGTATCAGAAACACACATATTTAATATTACAATAATTTTTAATTTAATGAGATGCAGCTACTATAAAGGATTTTTATATGACAAATTGTACCTTAATTTGTTTGAATGTTGTGAATTGATCTTGAATGACTGTCAATGAAATTTGTGGACTTTTACAAAGGGAAAGATTTTCAGCATCTTAAATTAAACTTCAGTCTGTTTTTCTCACAAAGATGTCATATGACTTTAAAAGGTTTGCAAAATTGGGCACAAGTCAGATGGACTACTTTTATGATACTTTTGTGTCTCTTTTGGAACTGGAAAGCTCAATTTTCCATTTACTTTAATTGTACAGGGAAAAAGAACAGACAGGACATCTCTTTGTGTTCTACTGAAGAAAAAAGTTATACAGGCTTGGAACGACCAAAGGGTGAGAAAATTATATTAACATTTCAATTTAGAACTTTCCACCGAACATCATTTAGTATGATTTATAAGCTTTTTTTCCTCATGGGGACCAAAAATGTCCCCACAAGGACAAGATTTTGGATATTGCCATATTTGTGGGGACACCAGAACCACACACACACATTCCACAACAAAGAGAGTTCTTCTTCACAGACTGAAATACATGCATAATAAAACTTGTCATTAGATCTATTTGATATAACACGTCAAATAAAAGGGAAGGAGGATGTCTAGAGGAAGAGGCGTGTCACATTCATGCATGCAAGCGGGATGTCCAATCAGAGAGCTGCGTCACTCACTCACTTCCTTTCCAGTCATACAAACACACATGACACAATTAATCAGTGCACTGGAAACAACATACTTCATAAGGTCTCTGTCTTTGAAAACAAGCTTTCTTTTTTACCCCCATTCCATCTCTCTTTTGCCGCTCGTCCGACTCTTTCTGCGCCTAATTCATTTCCTAACTCTTCAGTTGTGTTTCCTGTCTCATAAAGCTCTAATCATCCTCCATTTCTTGTTTCACGCAAACCAAAGAATCATTAGACTGGAGCACATCCCTCTCCTTCCTCTTTGTTGTTCATTCTGCACTAATTGGGATCTGTCATCGGTCTGATCTGAGGGTTTATTATTAGAGGGGTGCTTCCTGTTGCAAATAAAAATAATCAAAGAGCTCTGCGGACACATGTAATGAGGAGTCCTCTGGGGCATGTATTGTGTGTGTGTGTGTTTAGGACCAGAGCCCGGTCAGATAAAGTCTCACTGAAGCCTGTCTGACGCTTCATTGTCAGGGGTGAATTCAGGGGTCAGAATGTATGTGATACCCCGATTTCTCTTCCGCCACCTGATCGCCCTGTTCAAACACAGAGAGGGTCAGTGTGCTGTCTGTCAATTAACACATACTCGCTCCAGTCCCTCCCCTCCAAATAAGTAAGAAATAAAAAACCTGTGAACCAGACATGGCCCTCCATTCACTTAGTCTTTCATTACCGCCCACCTCCAGAAACACACTCACACATACTTAAACTATCTCTTTTCACCTCAGCCGCTATGAGAGAGAGTGAAAGGGGCAAAACATGTCATCAGCCATTTTGTGCACCTGTCAGCTGCGCAGTGACTGCAAATATGGCAGCTGCTACTTAGTTCTCAATGCTAAATTGTTAATTATCAACTATTTGTAAAGCTTGTTCAGCTTGATAATGAAATCATCAAGTTTTTGAGGAGAAATTAACTACTGAAGTTTAGGGTATTCCTCAGAGATGTTTAACCTTATAGCATTTAACAGTTAACCATAACCATTGGTTATTAATCTGTATATGTAAATCAAATAACTGATCAGCCAACACAATCTCATGGCAATTCGTAACTAGTTTTGGTGAATTGGTGTCTAAAGCTGCAGTCACAAACTTTGAGCTCTCAAAATAGAGAGTGGGGTAAGATGAGCCAGTGGGTAAGTTGACCCACCCCCTGTATCTTGGAAATCATACCATTTTATTGTCATGTGATCATATATTTTAGAACCACCCATCATTTCTGCCAGACTGTGAAAAGGAGAAGCACATGGGAGGGGTGGAAGTCGCTTATTTACTTTAAAAACAGTTTTTGGTTTGTCAAAGTAAAGTTTTAACATAACAGATGTAATGGTTTCATCAAACCAAATTTGTCCAGGTCTAAAACTATTTATGATGCATATTGTTGATTTAGCAATGTATAAACCATGCAAGTCATTTAGCTAAATATTATTCTGAATTGGTAAACTAGCTAGCTTTTCCTAAAATGGCAGCTATGGGGCATAGTGAGCCAAATGCTGTGGGGTAAATTGAGCCAGCACTTTAACTTACCCCACCATGAGGCACTGAATTTAAGTTAAATCTGAAGTATAAACTGGTGTCATTTCAATTTAATAATATTATGCAACTGGATTAGTTTATCTTTATTTTTGAGTTTATTTGATAGGAACAGTGTACAAGTACACCAAATCCTTCTCTGATACGAACCAGAGGATGTTTAATCATATATATCTTTCCACCTGTAGTCTCTAATGGCCTAACATGGTCGACATTGCAGAAAAACGACCATGTTAAGAACCTTTTGACTAAAATGTTTATTAGTTTCAGTGACATTTATTCATTCTTATTTAGTTTTTAGTTAATTTTACTCAACAAACTCTCTGTTTAGTCTGTTTATTACAACTTTGGTGTTCAACATATTGTTTCAGAAATGCAAACAATTAAACATACTGAAATTTCAACTTCATTTGATTGGTTTTATGTTGTTTAAGTTAGCTTTAAAAAAAATAAATATGAATACTTGTAAAAAAGTAAATGTGATTATTAAATTAGTTTTTAAAATAGGTACATTGTCTTTAAAATTTGTACATGGGTTTGATTCAGATTCAGTTTGATGGTCAGTTTACACCCACCTACTGACTCGGATCAGCTTACCCCTAGCCTGGAGTAAATTGAGCCAGAGGAACACTTTTTTTATAAGAAGCCATATTTTTAGAACCCTTTGTCATAGATGTATTCTGATCATTTAAATGATAGGAAACATCCTGAAATTACTTTAAATACTTTCATTGTACTTCTGCCTCATTTTCCCTTTTCTTGAGGACCACATAAGTAAAAAATGGCTCATCTTACCCCACTCTATGTACAGACACTGCAACGGTCTGACATCATATGACATCACACTCTGCGGTGTCTTTTTTAAAAACATAATTCCAAATATAACACATTAAACGTAAAAATATGCAATCTGCACTCTTAGAAGAAAAAGGTTCTATATACAGTGGGTACGGAAAGTATTCAAATTTTTCACTCTTTGTTATATTGCAGCCATTTGCTAAAATCATTTAAGTTCATTTTTTTTCCTCATTAATGTACACACAGCACCCCATATTGACAGAAAAACACAGAATTGTTGACATTTTTGCAGATTTATTAAAAAAGAAAAACTGAAATATCACATGGTCCTAAGTATTCAGACCCTTTGCTGTGACACTCATATATTTAACTCAGGTGCTGTCCATTTCTTCTGATCATCCTTGAGATGGTTCTACACCTTCATTTGAGTCCAGCTGTGTTTGATTATACTGATTGGACTTGATTAGGAAAGCCACACACCTGTCTATATAAGACCTTACAGCTCACAGTGCATGTCAGAGCAAATGAGAATCATGAGGTCAAAGGAACTGCCTGAAGAGCTCAGAGACAGAATTGTGGCAAGGCACAGATCTGGCCAAGGTTACAAAAAAATTTCTGCTGCACTTAAGGTTCCTAAGAGCACAGTGGCCTCCATAATCCTTAAATGGAAGACGTTTGGGACGACCAGAACCCTTCCTAGAGCTGGCCGTCCGGCCAAACTGAGCTATCGGGGGAGAAGAGCCTTGGTGAGAGAGGTAAAGAAGAACCCAAAGATCACTGTGGCTGAGCTCCAGAGATGCAGTCGGGAGATGGGAGAAAGTTGTAGAAAGTCAACCATCACTGCAGCCCTCCACCAGTCGGGGCTTTATGGCAGAGTGGCCCGACGGAAGCCTCTCCTCAGTGCAAGACACATGAAAGCCCGCATGGAGTTTGCTAAAAAACACCTGAAGGACTCCAAGATGGTGAGAAATAAGATTCTCTGGTCTGATGAGACCAAGATAGAACTTTTTGGCCTTAATTCTAAGCGGTATGTGTGGAGAAAACCAGGCACTGCTCATCACCTGTCCAATACAGTCCCAACAGTGAAGCATGGTGGTGGCAGCATCATGCTGTGGGGGTGTTTTTCAGCTGCAGGGACAGGACGACTGGTTGCAATCGAGGGAAAGATGAATGCGGCCAAGTACAGGGATATCCTGGACGAAAACCTTCTCCAGAGTGCTCAGGACCTCAGACTGGGCCGAAGGTTTACCTTCCAACAAGACAATGACCCTAAGCACACAGCTAAAATAACGAAGGAGTGGCTTCACAACAACTCCGTGACTGTTCTTGAATGGCCCAGCCAGAGCCCTGACTTAAACCCAATTGAGCATCTCTGGAGAGACCTAAAAATGGCTGTCCACCAACGTTTACCATCCAACCTGACAGAACTGGAGAGGATCTGCAAGGAGGAATGGCAGAGGATTCCCAAATCCAGGTGTGAAAAACTTGTTGCATCTTTCCCAAAAAGACTCATGGCTGTATTAGATCAAAAGGGTGCTTCTACTAAATACTGAGCAAAGGGTCTGAATACTTAGGACCATGTGATATTTCAGTTTTTCTTTTTTAATAAATCTGCAAAAAGGTCAACAATTCTGTGTTTTTCTGTCAATATGGGGTGCTGTGTGTACGTTAATGAGGGAAAAAAATGAACTTAAATGATTTTAGGAAATGGCTGTAATATAACAAAGAGTGTAAAAATTTAAGGGGGTCTGAATACTTTCCGTACCCACTGTAGATCCTTAAAAGGTTGTCAGGCACTTCATATACATTTTCTATTGGTCACACACCTTCGTGTGATGCGAATTCACAGGGAAGAGGTCACAAAATTTGAACTATGGAACACAGTGAAATTTGCATGAGCTTGTGTTTCATGTCTCCTGCAATTGCATGAATATGAATGGAAGTCAGTGGAACAGAAAGTGTAGGGTTACCTTTCATTTGTATGAATTTGTATGGTCTCCTTCATATAATTTTGTGTTACGATTTTGTCTTCAACTGCAGTTATGTTTAGGGGTGGAGTTAGGGCTTGACCGTCATGCCTTTATCTAAAAATCATATGCTTTCGCCACCTCATAAAATAGTTTTCCCATGAGATCGGGCTGAAACAGCAGTCACACTAAAGTGTGTTTCATTTATTTTAGGGCTGTCAACGTTAACGCATGCGATTAATTCAAAATCCGTAACGTGTTAAAATAATTTAACGGAAACAAATTACTGAAGCATGTGAAATTGTGTCATTAACGTAATTTACGTCATGCAGTTAGATGATCTTAGAAGTCAGAAGTTTATAGGCAGAAAAATCTCCATGTGGTTCTGTTCGGTATTGCAGCTTGACTTGTCTAAAACGTAAACAAGCTCTTTGTTGTTGCACTGTACACATACTATACACTGTAAATTCTTTTTAAAAAATTCTGTGTGCTTTGGTGTGCATAAATTTATGAATTATATAAGGACTCCTTATAACATTTGGTTATTATGTGTCCTTTTTTGGAAAGACACCTAAATTTAACTTGAAAAAAAGCTTGTAGAAAATAAAATTTTGTGAGAATCACCATTCAGTCTGATGGTTTACTTTGCTGGATATAGAAATTATGACAAAATGAATGTGTTAAACAAGTTAAATGATATATGCTTAATTTCATGATAAGTGTGCGATTAATCGCACAAAAAGGGTGTGATTAATCATGATATAGGCTAAACAGGCATTTGATTATTAGTGGATCCATCTTGTAAATCAGCTCTTACTTTTTGAATCAGTACAAAATAATATCATGAAAAGAAGCTGCACGCACTGCAGTTTCAACATTTAACATCTTCAATATATTGTTATTTATAATTTATTCAAAACACACCCTGGATCAGCTGCAACTGGAAGCAGCAACTTTTCCCAGCTTTAACATACTTTCAGTAGCAGCCTGACCTGAGAATATTGTGAAGGATAAGCAAATCCTACACTGGATACTCAGTGTCACAAACACACAAATATTTACAGACAGTGTGTGTCTGAACATGTCAACAATCTGATAGAGTGGAAGGGAGAGCCTGCTTTCACACAGACTCGAAATTCTTCATACTCATTTTTTTTTTTAATTCAGTAGAATTCTCAGCCAGCATGACTAAACCTGTGGGTGGTGTGGCATAGTGGTAACCAGACTTTATTCTGATAGTCAAAAGTTTGGTTCTATGGTTATACTTACTACTAATAACTGACACACATTTGCTCTAAAAAAAATAAATTCTGACCATGAGCTTGCAGACATAAAAATATGATGGTTAATAGCTGAATTCAATGATAGTCCATTAACGAATAATGACAGCTCTAGCCAACCACACATTTCTTGCTACACTAAGCAGAAAAAAGAAAACACACACAATTCTAACCGTCTGTTCAGTGTTGGAAACAGTTAAGAGGTGAATATCACGGGCATAGGTTATTTTAGAAGAAAAGGGTCTTCCTGCACAGAGGCATAGGAAGGTGAACAGGAAAGAACTTGGCAGAACAGGAAGTGTAAGCACCTGTATCTGATTTGAGGCTGTCAGTTTCTGACTCCATCTCTCCAGATCCATGTCTTTTCTTTAATGAAGCGCAACTGCATTTTTGTTTTAGCAGTGTGTGTGGGAAAACATGACGGACAGCTGATCGTGCAATGTGAACCTGCAGTTACCAAAACATCTGAGGATGAAATAGCTGTTTGTGTATCAGTTTGCTATATGAAAAAAAGTGACTTAGAAAAACATTGACAACCATAATGAGATCCTAAATCCTAAGATATTAGGCTTCAAGAAAACTAACTTGAAGTTATATGTATTAAAAACAAGAACCCTCTGATACTAAAGCCTGTACGCCATGGTAGTGCAAATGTTCCTGAACCTGTGAGAATTTAGGTTCAAGTCCAGCCTGCTTCACCTTTACGCATCTCCACTACCCAATCATTTTCGTACCGCATATGCACTATATACAACAATAAACGTTTTAAATAGCAACAGTGAGTGCATTTCAGTTATCATTCTGAAAATGATACAGTCATTTTGGCATTTTAAATTAAGTTTTACGTAAAAAGCAGTTCAAGAAAGAGATGAAGAGAGAAGTCACATTACATTGTGGCATAATGTATTCCACACAGTGCACTCTATTGCATACTGCACATTTTAGGAAGTGTAATAGGTCATCCAGGTATTCTTTGAAAGCAGAAAATGTGCATTGTGTTTAAACTGGATTATTTCAGTAACAGTAAGAGTAGTGTGGTAGTAGGCTTTTTAAACAGCAATAGTATCTCTACCTAGAAATCTATCTAGAACCTTTTTACATTTTTTTTAAAGTTTCATGAAACCCCCCTGTTTTACCCTGGTCGTTCACACCTCTAAGCTGCAAAAACTCTGTTAAAATAGGCGTGTAAAGCTCTGGAAAAGTGGGAGTGTAGAGGAGGGGAAGAGGGGAGAGAACAACCAATGAAGCACAGACATAGAACACACTCATTATACAGAATAATGTATATTAATATATGAGCATGGAGAAAATGACAACAAACTCCCAAGCACAAGGGAGAAATGCTAAAGAATATTTAATAGGGCAAATAATAGGCTACTTTGATTACGTTTACGAGCACTGCGGTCTCAAAATCAGTCTTTTGTCTATTAGAATAATTGTGTCCTGTTCAGATAGGCTACACCACTGTATCAGTGTCCAGTTTGCACATATAATTCATTTGAAGAAGACTTGATGAAATATGCGTGCATAACTACACCGTGCTGGTTAATGTTTGGTGCAGGAGAATGTGTGAAATAAAAACTTTAAAAACGGATCCTTTATTCTGTATGAGCTATGTGCCACGTGGCTAGTGTTATTAAACTCTTCGCGGAGCTCCGCGCTGAAACCGATCATGCGTGTATATCATAATAACAATCGTATTTTTCATGTGTTCGTATTCAAACTCCAGTTCTGACCGCATCGTGAGCAAAATACAAACAACACATGTGCTGCTGTGCTGAAGGAAACAGCCTACGGCTCGCATGTTTGAACGCAGCTAAAGCAGGCAGAGGTGAATGAACAGCACTTTTGCGACATTTGAATTCTCCGCTGTAATGCGATCTCACGCGAACATATTTTCCATTTGTGCTGGTAGATCACAGCAAAACAATCCACATGCACACAAACCTCTGCTCTGGTCGCGTCGCAGGAAAACACATTGTGTTGTAGCACTGAGGAAACGAACACCAACGATATGTCTCTGAATGACAAGAAACCGAGGCGAGAGAAGTGATTCTTCCTCATGCATAATACAGCAATTATAATCGTATGCATACTACAGCGCAGTGATTGGATTAAATGAGCTTTATGTCGTGAATATATGTCGAGAATCGATCGAAACGGTCTACGTCAGCATGTTCGACCATGCCCATACTTGGGCCGAAAGTACACGATTACGTCAGATTTTGTGACGTTGCTCCGACTCAGCTTTTCAAACCGGAAGACAGAAATCGCTCTGAAAAATGCAAAAATAACAATTTTTCACTTATGAATAACATTAATGAGTACCTTTAGTGTTTTCAATGATGTGCAGCCTATACATATCTGTTTACATCTCAAAAAAAGTGTTTTGGGGTTTCATGACCCTTTAATTTAACTATTTAGGCTACTACATTTACATGTGTACCAATAATGTGATTTTATCCCCCAAAAAATCAGAGCAAGGACTTTAATCGCAGTAAGATGTTTACATGACACAAGCAAACCTCTTCATTCCCATTTACATGCAATTTTCATTATTCTTATTATTCATTAAGAATTGTGGTTGTTTTTACGGCCATTATTCACATAACCCAATGACAGCACAAACGATGAACTCACATACATAAGTGGCAGTGGCAATGGCAATGGCAAGGACAAGAGTGCTTCAACCAGAATTAAAAGGTTTTTAGCTTAGACTTAAAAATAGACACAGAAGAAGCCATTCTAATAGGAAAGGGCAAATCATTCCAGAGTCTTGGAGCAATTGTAGACAAAAGTGCAATCACCCCTGCACAAAATGAAAGTCTCTGGTTAGATGACCGGAGAGATCTGGTTACATGGTGCTCAATCAATAAATCAGAGATATATAAAGGAGCCATACCATTTAGTGATTTGTAAACGATAAGTACAATTTTAAAATCTACTCTGTAATGCACAGGCAACCAGTGTAAGGACCGTAAAATGCTGTCAAGCTCTCCTCAGCAACCCCAAAAATGGGTAACACTTTAGAATACTGATCCTTCATTAATGAATAACTACACAGGAACAAATGAGTAATGCATTATTAACACTCTAGTAACTACTATTAACTAACAAGAAACTCTGATTAATGAAGTAGTAAGTAATAGTCCTCAGTTGAAGGTGGTAGTTCACTATTAGCTAATCAGTAACTACTGTTTTTTTTCATACCTCCCAGAGAACTACTAAGAACTACTATATACAGGTTCATAATTAACATGAATGATGCATAATGTATAATTAATTCTAAAGTGAAGGTCATGGTTAACCACTAGTAATGACTGAAGTATTACCAAATCCTTCATAAGGAATTACAAATTATTTGGATCAGTATTCTAGAGTGAGAAACATGATAACTCTCTAACTACTGAAGTCATTGTAAACTTTTGAGGTTTTTGTACAGTTTTGTACAGTAATGATGTATTTGGTAACACTTACGTAATTACCAGTGGGTTACCATGATCTTCACTTTAGAATACTGATCCAAATAATTAGTAGTTTCTTTAGAATTATGTAACTCTTGAGTTATTACTATCCAATACTTTACAAAAACCTCAAAAGTTTACAATGACTCCAGTAGTTACTAGAGAGTTATCATGTTTCTCACTTTAGAATACTGATCCAAATAATTAGTAATTTCTTAAGGATTTGGTAAAACTTCAGTCATTACTAGTGTGTTACCATGACCTTCACTTTAGAATTAATTATACATTATGCATCATTCACTTTAATTATGAACCTGTATATAGTAGTTCTTAGTCGTTCTCTGGGAAGTATGAAAAAAACTTACTTATTAGATAGTGAACTACCACCTTAAACTGAGCACTATTACTTACTAATTCATTAATCAGAGTTTCTTGATAGTTAATAGTAGTTACTAGAGTGCTAATAATGCATTACTCATTTGTTCCTGTGTAGTTATTCATTAATGAAGGATCAGTATTCTAAAGTGTTACACAAAAACGTAATGCCTTTTTTACCGCTATGTTTACGAATCTGCGCATGACAACGTCATTCGTGTACATCATACGATTAAAATGGAGCAGATGCTATTAAAGAGTTTACAGGCCTATATGCTGCATATTTTATTCCAATTATGGTTAATACGATTATGAGTTTAGTGACATCAGTTTTATTCAAATATTGTATTTACATGAGGTAAAGTTTAAAAGTAATATTGCCTAAATCTCGTTATAATCACATTATGAGGGCGCATGTAAACATAGTCAATTATTGACCTGTCATTAAAAATGGTACAGTTTAAAATTATTTCAAGTGTGATTTTGTGCAATGCACACATGATGACATGTGCTTAATCTGTGATTAAGCACAGATGATGATGATGACAATGAAGATGAGGATGAGGATGGACTCAGATAACAGATAAATGACCATATATATCATAGAATATGACATCAGGTTTCACATGAATGATGATGAGAATGACAATGCTCTTTGCTGTAATGCTTATGTTTTTTTGTAGTGAGACTGCCTTTCGTGCCATAGTTTCAGATCCTCCCCGACTTTCTGATAGGCCTTTCCTGCTGGGCAGAAGTGCTGATTGATGGCCGTTGGCTTGACAGACCCCCGCCTGCTTTAATCAGCTTTGGTTCCGAAATCTAAAAGGTTTAAAAAAAAAAAAGCCTCTGAGGATTGTCCCAAAAACAAACACAGAACAACACTTCCCTTAGGAAAGGGCTCACGGCTTGTGTGTGTGTGTGTGTGGCTTTGAAGTGAACACCCAAACACACATGCCTCTATAGGCACTTTCTGAGGGAGCTGAACACTAATAAAGCAGAAAGAAAACACAGGCTGTGTGCTGGGTGTATGCATGTGTATGCCTGTGTGTGTGTGTGTGTGTGTGTGTGTGAGTGTGTGTGTGTTTGTGTGTTTCTAAAGAGAGAAAGAGAAAGAGAAAGAAGGGAATTGACAGAGAAGACACACCCTGTTGCACATTTACACTGCTGACCTCTGTGTGCCTGCAGTATGAGGAAATAAACTGAAAAAAAAGAAAAAAGCTGTTACGTTCAAGAGACTGTTCACCCAAAAGGAGATGTTCAGCAAAATGTCCAAGCTGCTCTTCTAAACTCCATACAGTATAATGCAAGAAGCACAAAGCTATTGTATGTCTTCAGAAGACGTGAACTATCCTATAGTTGTTTGGTCTACTTTTACAGTGATCTCTTGTCATTCAGCTTCACAGTAGGGTTTGGGGGAAGATGCCCCCTTAAGAACAATGTGGACTTACTTTTAATCTGTCACATATTTAGATATACGTTTAGCATGTGCAAGATGATGATTCATCAGCCAATGTGTTATTATAGGAAATAAATAGAGACATTTGTTAATTTAGTTGTTACAGCACAAAATGTCAAATATTACCACAATATAACAACAGCATGTGTACATTACTTTAGATATAATTCTTATAATATTTAGATATTAATATTTATAATATTTAGAAAGTGTCATTAATGTAAAATACTAAATCAACTATTCTATTTAAAAATTTTATTTTGACAATTTAGTTAAATAATTGAATAACCAATGACAGACAACGCAGAATCCCAGTAAAAGAGATTTATCTGAAAGGTAAAAGTATTCTATGACTTATGTACAGGCATAGGAATAGGAATTTAATTTAATTTACTTATTTAATTGCCCATATTTTAATTGAAGATAGAAACACTGAGGAATCATATTGAATGATTTCACTCAATTAACCTATAGGTTTTAATGAAAACGAAGATGTCTGAAATGTACATCTAATTAATGGAAATATTAAATAATAACCCCATTAAATACAATAAGTATCTTTGCATGTTAGCCTAAATATCTAATAAATATCCCACATAAATGTTTGGAATAACTCCTCAGTGCCCCTAAGTTTTTAATAATTTCAACCAGCAGTTCAACTGCAAGAAATTAATAATTGGCTTAATTTTAAACCTAATTAATGCTCCTGGTTAGACCTTGAAAGTAAGTTCTGCCAATGACTTTGTTTTGCTGGTTTATCATGTATATAGTCCTAAATAAACACCATTGTTGTGACAATTATTTGATCTCTATGGCATTTCAAGCATGAAGGAGGTTACATAAACATTTTTAATTATTCTCTTGTACCAAATAAATATTCACCTATTTGACTTTTTGTAGGTTTCATTTGTTAACATTAGTTAACTGAATAAGTTGACATGAACTAACAACGAACAATACCTCTACAATCTCAGTTAATCTTAGTTAATGTTAATTTCAACATTTAATAATATGTTTTTAATCAAAAGTTGCATCTGTTACAGTAACATTAGTTAATGCACTGGGAATGTCAAGCAATAAATAATTGTATTTCTATTAACTAGCATTAACCAATTTCAATAAATACTTTTATTACTTTGAAACCAAATTGTAACGTGTTAACAGAAGGTTTTATAAAATGCTTACAGGTGGTGACAAAAGTTCTTCTGGACCATATTTTGAGACTGATATTTGAGACACTAACCACTAGGCTATCGGCACCGACTCTCACACACACACACACACACACAATAAGTATTTGAAAATAAATTGCTTACAGACAATTTCTGAAACTATAGGTCCATTTCTCAAACTCTACACACAAAACCATAAAACACGCACACAAGATGCCAAACATCACACATCTCTTGCAAAAGCAAACACTTCATTCAAAACTCTTCTAAAAATTGTGTTTTTGCGTAGTATCTCTACACACAAACCATTAAATGATTAAGCCAAACACAGATGTGAAAAATGTAAAACACTACTATATTGTGTCTTTTGCTTGTTCAGTATGCAGTGGAGAGTACAGGAGTTTGTTATATCACTCACACGTGCACAAATACACTGTATATACAGTATACATTTACAATTGTTGCACATTTGATTAATTTTACAGTTATTGAACTGAACAGAATCAATACTGAACTGACTGAATAATGAATAATGACACTATTGGCTTGTTAGAGCTGCTTTACAGCAGAGGTTGAATTGTATTACTATTGTGAAGCCGCTTTAAAACCAACTGTATTGTGTAAAGTGCTACAGAAATAAAGGTGACTTGACTTGTATGCATATATATTTACAAACATTTTATTTCTAAGTGGCCAAATCAGGTATATTTAGGCTAAAAACAAAAATGCACAGGGGTAAATATAATTTATTTATTTCTCAAAACATTGAGTTTTGATTTCTAAGTGAACAAATGATGTGTAAGTGTTTTCACACATGATCGTTGGTTGCAGGAAATCAGTAAAAGAGTGTGTTATTTACATTGCAGTGATTTCCAAATGAAACAAGAGAGCTGTTTATTTTGAATCATGTGTTTTGCAAAAAGTTTGTTTCACAATTGCAAACTAAGTGTAAATCAGATTGCAGAATATGCTTGCAGTTTTGCAGACTCAGTCTGAAGATTAGGTATATGAGTGAATGGTTTCACTAAGTGGGCCTCAAGTACCACTTTTAGTGTGTAAGCATTTTTAAAAACTGTAAGTGATTATTTATTATTTTACTTTTCTATCAAAATTTGACAGAAGCTTAGTTAATTAATAGCCAAATTAAACATCTTGGAAATGGAGCTGCTGTTTGAATTATTTACTTGTAGGTCGCCTTACATTATGATATGGCAGTAATGAGCTAAGCTCCGGATGTCACCAGTAGCTGCATCTCATTTTGGAGGCAGCGTCCTCCGGAGGTCGCATTTGAAGGCTGCATTCGTCTTCAAGGATGTCTTATTTAAGAAAAGTAACGTAATGAAATTGACTGTTATTCCTCATGAGGTGTAAAATACTGTAATTTCTTTCTTAATTGGCAATCTAACGGTTACTTTTCTTGAATGAAACCGCTTCAATGACATGTGCGACCTCCGGAGGAGGCAGCCTCCGAAATGAGATCCAGCTAATTTCTAGTTGCTCCTGGTATGTGGACTATCGTCATCTGCTGCAGAGATGCAAAGCCTGATCCGCCAAGAGCCAGGCAGGATTACCCACACCAAATGAAACTTTAGCCCCATTTCAAAGAGACTGGCAGGGATTAGACAATTACCTGTTAATGCTCTCATCTGCCAAGAGTCCACAGTAAACAGTCCTCATCTGGGCCTGATTATGCATACAAACACTCACACCTAAACACTTTTAAAGTATTACTCTACAAGAGAAACAGCCTACACTTTCTTTCACATACTTCTTCATGCTACATTTTTATCATTGTCATTTACAAACACTCTGAAGACACATATAGAGATATCCATTTCATGGAGGTCGTCCAATATTTGCGTTAATGATGTCAGTGTGAAATACTATAGCTGTAAACATTAACAAGCGGCCCTCTCTTGGTGGGCCATTGTTGCCTCAATAGCTTTTCTGAAGTTAACTGTAAATGTTAGTACTGAGGATGGGAAGATATCTCAAAAATAAAATTTTGTCTGTAAAACATTTCTTTTCTTATTTTTAACTTTATACAGAAGTCTTTGTTATGTCCGATGGTAATAAAGCCAATACTGTTATTGTAAAAAAAAAAAAAGGTTATTTTTTATTATTATTATTGTTAGTTATTATCATTATTATTCAAATAGCTAGTATTAATATGATTGTAATGACACAATCCTCTATAATTCTGTGTTTAGCAACTGCCTAGCATTGCTCAATCACCAGAAGCACCTTAAAGGGTTAGTTTACCCAAAAATGAAAATATTAATTTACTTACCCTCAAGCCATCCTAGGTGTAAATGACTACTTTCAGCTGAACACAGTTTGAGTTAAATTAAACATTATTCTGCCTCTGCCTCTTCCAAGCTTTATAGTGGGAGTGAATGGTACCATTTTTTTTTTTTAACCCCAAAAAGTACATCCATCATAAAAGTAATCCACATGGCTCCAGGGGTCAATAAATGCCTTCTGAAATGAAGTGATGCATTTTTGTAAGAAAAATATCCATATTTATAACTTTATAAACTATAATCACTATCACAATCACTTCCGGTAACGACCATATGTGAATCTATTTCCGGTCGAAGAGTGACTTCTAGCCCAATCAATGCAAGATGTATTGAAGAAAGCGGAAACGCAGAGGAATTAGAAGTCTAAAATGATCATTTTTAAAGAGAAATGTCGGAGGAGCTTGAGTTTGCTGCCCAGCCCTATTTGTTTGAACCATGAGAGGCGTCTACACTCACCTAAGCTTATCACTCCTACATCCTACATCATACCTCGGAATTCGACACTCTCGTGAACGCACGGACAGACGTTACCAGAAGCTAGTGATTATAGTCTATAAAATTTGAAATATGGATATTTTTCAAACAAAAATGCATAGCTTCGCTTCAGAACGCTTTTATTAACCCCTGGAGCTGCATGGATTACTTTTATGATGAATGGATGCGCTTTTTTGGGCTTCAAAATCGTGAAAGCCATTCATTCCCATTATGAAGCTTGGAAGAGCTAGAAGACTTTTTAAATATAACTATGATTGTGTTTGACTGAAAAAAGAAAGTCATATACACCTAGGATGGCTTGAGGGTGAGTAAAGCATGGGATAATTTTCATTTCTGGGTGAACTATCCCTTTAACAACCACGTTTTCAACCTCCAAACCTCTCTTCTAACAGGTTTTGAAAGTATGTGGTACTTTAAACCTCCAAACTTTGAATCTCCCTTTAAACTGCCTAACAACCTTCAACCTGGCCTAAATAACCTTCAGAGTTCACGACAAGAGAAATGAACTCTCAAGAATAGCATACTGAGGGTTTGGAAAGATCTGAGGAGACAGAATGATTGAGGGATGTAGTGAATAAAAGGAGTGAGATGGTGTGTGGAGGTCTGAGGCAGGTTCTGAATCCTTTTCCCTGCGGATTTGAAGACGTCCTGTTTTACTTTTGCTTTCCTGCAGGAAGCTACTCCACACTGTGTGCAAAGACCTCACACACACATACACACACCATTTCAATCACATGTGCAAATAAATACGAGCACTTATAACCAGATGCACAGCACACTTCACAAATACATTTTTCTCACTGCATGCTTGAATGAATCTGTGCTTTTTGTCACACTGTTTTACTACATCTTCAGTGCTTCGTTGCTCTGAACTTTCATTCTGTATTAAATGTTTGTCAGTATTTTCACACCTATACTATAGTACAATGACTTCAGGCAATCTTTTGTGTGTCCAGGTCCAAAATGAGACACTTTTAGCAGAGAGAAAGCTATGAATTATTAAGAGATAAAAAAAAGAATGCATGATGAGTGTAAGAGAGATGAGGAGATGAGAAGTCAAACAGCTGCGTGACGCGGTCGAAGTGTCATGGCTGCATTAACGTCTCTTGTTGTCGTGGAGACATGATGCGATAAGATCTCCCACGATTCATAGCCACCCACATGTAGTTTATGCCTTTTGTACTGTGGCCGCACCAAGAACGTTCTCTGGTAGCTTGGCAACTGCAGATCATAGGGGTGTCAGGTAAAGACTGCCCCATCACACGAACACCTTGTTCACCTGAATTATACCTGCACATTTTTTGGTCCATTAACTTTGAGGATTTAAACATGTCAACTGTGAAAGCTGTCGCTTTTTCTTCATGCGTGTAAATGCATTTGTGTGTTAGTAACTATCCTTGTTAGTGCAGATATAACTTGGGCTATACTGCATAACTGATAGTATATTTGGATAAAGAAGTGTATATCAGAAAAATCACAAAATACCATGTAGTAAATATAAGATAATATGATAATATCATTTAGTATGTTTTTGTTTATCAAAAAAGTATTTGTTTATTTTTTAATGTGCAAAATAATAGTAATCAGCTTAAAGCAAGAGAAATAGGGTCATGCTTGTATAACTCGTTCAGTGTGCTTTGGAGTAAATTTCCACTGCCTTTACTCTGAACTGACAAATTAATAGTAAAGACTTTCAACTTCATTCAACATTTTTGTACAATACATACTTACATACACAATACTAGTTAAATAAGCACAAACATTTTAAATGTTTGTAGATTGATTGCAAATCATCAATAGAATGGCATATACTGAAGGACGGACACACACATATACACACACACACTCATGTATCTGTGTGTGTTCCTTTGATGATGTCCACCTGTCACAGTAGGAGCAGGAGAATATCCCTCCGTCTTAATCCCTCTTTCCGTTCCTCCATTTTCACATCTCTGCATGCACTTTTTCCTCTCTGTCTGTCCTCTCCCCCCAAAAAGGAGGAAATGGTATATGTACAGACACAGACAGTTTTTGTAAGCATTGCTCTTATTTGAAGAAAAAGCTTGTAAATATTAACTTTGTTTAGATTTCTACTTTATGTAAGACTTCAGCTGAACTCAATTTGATTGGACAATGATACACTGATGAAAATGAATATTAAACGTTGAGACGTTTATTCATTTGAAACAATTACTGTGTTTACATGCACAAACAAAAACTGATTATAAATGTCATGTAAACCAGATTTTCATAACCGGATTAATCAGAAAATTGGGTTAAAGACTTCATTCTTTTTACAACCATTAGAAGGAACATTGTGAGTCACATGAGTCCGTCCTTATGCTTACTTTACACTTGTGTTAATGTACTTGCTAAAACACATCATAATTAATGGTAAGAGCGAGTACTACAATATGTCTTAGTTTATTCAGATTTATTTTTGCATTATTGCCATTAATGATATAAGGTCAAAGCATTGTGATTGATAATGAAATTAAAGCAGTGGTGAGGTGATGAGGAGATGATCTATGTAACTTTATGATCTGTAATTGATAATGACAATGATGATGTGACAGGATTAAAGACAGGAATAACATCTTCTCACTATTTAAAAAATGTTCTCACTAATATAGTTAACATGTGAGCATCTGTTGAACCCTGACTAGTTAAAAAGGCTTTTAAATCATGTTTAGTGTTTTGCACAGGTGTCTGTGAGGGTTTTGTTTAGGCGTAAGGGTTGGGTTAGGCGATATCACTAACCTGATGTGAAAACAATTGAGGTTTGTGAGATGTCCTCACAACACTGTCAGAAAAAAAAGGTAGGGCGCTTGTCACTGGGGCAGTACCCTAAGGTACAAAAGTGAAAAAGTACTACTAATATGTACCTTTGACAACTTACTAGTGAGGACATTTTACTGGTCGTAAACGTTTTTATTTAAATCTAGTGTTTTGCATGTTTATAGGGCTAGGGATTGGTAAAAGCCATAGAAAATATCATTATCCTGATATAAAATCAATGTTCTCCCTCC